>JAJJWO010000335.1:0-11050 GCA_021655895.1 Fusarium sp. NRRL 66739
CCCTCCCCCTGGCTCTTGGCTCTAGACTAGGAATTCCATCCCCAGCTTCAGCTTCAGCTTCAACTTGGTCTCCATCTTCAACTTCACTTCACAAGCTGTCTTTGTGTGACCCTTTACTGCCGCTCTTCTTCTCTTTTCTGCAATCGACTACACGCTCCTTTACTATTTTGCTCTTCCCTTCTGTCGTCTTTTCGTTACCCTCCCTATAAAATTACACTTTTTCTCCAATCTGTCCTGTTTGTAAAAGGACAGATATAGTCATCATGGCGCTCCCTCGCAAGAGCGTCGTCTATTCCGCCGTCTGCCTTGCGCTTCTAGTCGGTCTCGCATTCGCAGGCCACGAGCATGGTCATGAGCATGCGGAGAGTGTTGGCAATGCCAATATGGACAGTTTGAGTCTTGAAGAGCTCGACACTCAGCTCCAGGTATGCCAGAAACCCAACACCTCTCGAGATGTGATATCCCATGCTAACATCAGATCCTCAGACCTGCTCTGTTGTCCAGCAACTCAACGCCGCCAAACATGCCCATCACGCCGCCGCTCCCTCCTCGATAACCTCGCGTCTCTTCGCCGTCCTCTTCCCCGGCTCTCCCGCCGTCAACGCCCTCCTTGCGACCCTGTACATCTCCGGTCCTCCCAACTTCCTCCTCGCCCTCTGCCCGACCAACATCGACCCCGCCTCTTTGTCTGTCATGGTTGCCTTTGCCGTAGGAGGTCTTCTCGGCGACACCCTGTTCCATCTCCTCCCAGAGATCTTCCTCGGCGAGGACCATGATGCGGCTGTCAAGTTCGTGCTTGTCGAGCCAAACCGAAACCTTATTCTTGGACTGGCTATCTTGGTAGGTTTCTTGACATTTGTCGCCATGGACAAGGGTCTGCGCATTGCTACAGGTGGTGCTGGCCATGATCACTCCCACGGACACGGCGATGCGCACGCCCACTCGCATGGTGAGGACAAGGCCGTTTCGTCAGGCGTGGATGCTGCCGACAGTCTCGTCAAGTCGCGCAAGAAGGGTAGCGAGGACAAGGGTGCCGTTGTTGCCAATGCCGTCGAGAAGCCTGAGAAGGAGATCAACCCTAGCGTCAAGCTGGGCGGTTACCTGAACCTCATGTAAGTCATATACATGTCTCGGTAAAAATGTTCTCTGGTGTCATAACTAACACACCCGCACACAGCGCCGACTTCACTCACAATATCACTGATGGCCTGGCCATGTCCGCCAGTTTCTACGCCTCGCCTACCATTGGAGCTACCACCACTGTCGCCGTCTTCTTCCACGAAATCCCCCACGAGGTCGGCGATTTTGCCCTCCTCATCCAGTCCGGCTTCTCCAAGCGCGCCGCCATGGGCTCGCAGTTCATCACTGCTCTTGGCGCTCTGCTCGGTACTCTGATTGGCATTGCCATCCAGGAATTTGGCGGCCCAAGCAGTGACGCTCCCATGGGCCGCAACGAGGGTATCTGGGGAACTAGCCTGGTAAGTACCCTATACACTATGATGCACATCTGTCTCGGCTGCTTTGCGAGTGACAACTTGCTAACAGACTCTAGACCTGGGGCGACATGCTTCTCCCTTTCACTGCTGGAACATTCCTCTACGTCGGTACTGTCGCCGTCATCCCTGAGCTTCTTGAGACCGGTCCCAACAAGTCTCAGGAGCTCAAGAACATGCTCGTGCAGTTCACAGCCGTGGCTGTAGGCGCTGGTATCATGCTGTACATTTCTTGGCACGATTAGAGCGTTTGTAAGTTGTCGTGTACATCAGAACTGCTGGCATTTGTGAAGAGAGCGTGTATATGTGAGCTTGAGGTGTCATGATTTCATCGGCCTCGTTCTGATAGATGTTGTTATCATGGGAGTAGCGTATGATATTGTAATCTAGCTGAGATGTTTCCAAGTCTACATCTCGAAGAAATATTATAAAGTAAACATCTTCTTAGCCGCGAGTTCTTGTTATAACCAGGCGTTTTGTCTAGTACCTATGCACATTTGACTGATATTCGTACACAGGTAGTTGCGTCAGTCCACGTCGTTGACGTTGTGCCCCATGAGAGAGTTTTCAGTGATGACACATGGGCGTATCCGGAAACCTATATGACCACCGTTGAACTGCTGTTGCTATGCCCGGCGATTATAAAAGTATGATGCAAAATACAGACATTTCCTCCGTTGCCACGACAAATCAAGTACGTACTTACTCAAGTATTACATCGAGGCGGTGAACCAACAACCTATCCCAAAACACATTTTGGTTCGGTGTAGGGTAATGGTGACTTCACGATAGTCTGTACTGAAGCACATATACGCAGCATGAGATGGATTAGCACAAGAACTATCCATATGCCAGCCTTTATCAGTAATTAATAAAAGCCACTGATCAACACATGATTGAGCCGCAAGTCGTTGATCAGCCACATGCTATCGATTAACGAAACAAGCCTTTTGCTCGGTACCACCAGGCATGCATGTATGTATCCCAGAAGCCAATCACGAGACAGAGCACAAGCCCCAGATTAGCCCTTGGACCCCTGAAATTAGGTAGGTTCTTTGTGCGAGGGCAGGGCAGGGCAGGGCAGCTTCATGCACAGCGGCTATATCCATGTGGATCATCGCCAGCTAAGCGTTGATAGAGGCTCCTAGCGGCATGGTACTTGGGCTTCACGGTAAGATGAGCCGACAAAGGACCCTAAAGCTTGGCTATAAGAGTCAGCGACATCAGAGATGGATCATAAAAAGAAAACCATTGCCATCTAACATCACAACATGGAGAAGATTAGTGGAGTGGATGGTGCTTCTTCGGAATGACCCTTTGATAGGTAGTCGGTATAGGGAAGAAAAAAAAGGGAGCGTCCGCCATCAAGTGGGTGACAGTTGATTACTCTCTTCACCACGGCAATGAATTGCGTGCTAGGAACGGGGGAGATTGGTCAGTTGCGGCTTTTTGATGGTTCTTGGCTTCCGAATGAAAACAAGCTCCAAGTGGGGGATTCCTCGTTTTCAGCTCCCGGGGATGCTGGAACAAGGCACGACAAGACAAAGTCCCTGTACAGGATTTGCAGTGGCAAGATAGCGTGTGGATTAGGTAGCAGGACAGGGACCACTTCCAACTCCCAAGATCCCCGCCAAGAGTGGATCGTTGTAGCAAAGATTTTCAGGTCTGGTGAGCTCGAGGCAGGCCAGGCCAGGCCATGGCCATAGCAGAGCAGAGCAGAGCAGAGCATAGCCATGTGAAGGGGAAGGGTAGGCATCGTGGACTGACGATATCGGGCTTGAGCCCGGTAGACCTCAAGGTGGACACAGAGGTGAGAGGCTGGAAAGGGAATGAAACAAAGGGGGTGAGAGGTGTGATCAGATCAAAGTTTTTTTTTTTTTTTTTTTTTGACTCACCGACTGGGAAATGAAGCCGAAGTGAAGAAATAAAAATAAAAGAACGAGGCCGTGATCGGGAAACCATCAAGCTCACAATTTCTCGTAACCAGTAATTAACAACCACCAAGGTTTGCGAGCTTGAGCCAACTCTCGGGAGTATCGTGATGTTGGGGTCATGGTGTTTTGGCACCCTCACAGCTCCTCATCTGATGTGCAAATGGTGCCTGGCCCAAAGCAGAAGGTATCCAAGGGCTGTCGACCAACCAACTGACACCGTCCAGATTTGGAGGCTGGTGGGAGCCGACGGTGAGAAGATCGCTTCGGAGGCTAGCCACGATCTCCAGTTTCTGCTAGGTTAGCCTCCAAACTCCAAAGCAGAAGCTGCACGAGAGCGGATAAGCGGGTATACCCAGATGCATCACACAGCGTTTCCACACCAAAAAAGTCCACTGGGCCTAAGCTTGCTTCCCCGTGTCTTTTTGCTTTTCTCCCCGCAGTCAGGAGATCTGCTGCTGCTTGCTTGAACCTCTTGTCTGTGATATTTCTGCAAGCTGCAACGCAACGGCTGCCAGAGCCCATCCATCACGCATAACCACGATCATGTTTCAACATACGACAGAGTGGAACATTGTAGCATTTCCCTCCAGGTGCCCAGTATCCGTAGCTGCACGTCTGGTCAACGAATTCCCTCTTTCGATGTTGCAACACGGCAACACGGGCATCGCAAACCGCCTACGACGATGTCGGACCACGAGATGGCAAAACGAGGTTTTTCTGCAAGCCACGGTTCCCAAATCGGGACAGAGAATGCCGGCTCGACCAGTCATGTCCACGGCGTGCCCGTCCTGAATCGGCCATTGGCGGTGGCATCGTGATGGCTTTCTGATGGTGGGAGGGGCAATTTGGAGAAGCCTGCGAGGGGAAAAAATCTACTATGTAGTACATACTGTAAGGAAGTGGGAGGGAGGGTCGAGACAAGGGGGTGTCACAGAGCGAGCAGGCAGGCGCCAGAGTCAGAATGGAAATGGAAGCAGAAACGAAGCCCGCGATGCAAAAACCGAACAAGCCTCGTGGGCACTGACGATTGGAGACATGTCAGCTGGGTCGCGGCCCCCAAGGTTCCTACTGCAGGCCTTGTTCTGACAGGGATAGCGCAGGACAACGGCTCGATGAAGCTATTTGCATTCCGGGGATGGCTCAAGCCGTCTTGACCATGAAAATGGGGTCTGGTTGGGCATCACGACCTGAGCTAGCTTGAGCATCTCCAGGTTCGAGAACCGGGCACGCAAGTCCAAGCGGTTAAACTTGACGGGACCCCGGCATTGGTGGTACGCGTTAACGACCAGGCCTCGTGCTTGTCGACGCGCCAGGTCGGATTGGGAGAAGCCATCATGTAATAGAGATTCGCAATGCTGCAACTGTCCCTTACCACGTCGGCTGTCTTGAAACCTCGTTCGACACGCTCACGATGCGATACTCGCTAGAGACAGGACGGAAAAGCGCAGATGCTTCCCCATGTGCTGTGTTGTTGTTTGCTGTCCTCGCTGACCGCCGGTTTACGGCTCTCCCACCGATGCCATGAGAAGAAGCCTGTATGTCGATAGTTTCACAACATGCCAGGTTCACCGAGAGGAGCCTCAGGGTTGATTCCGGACTATGGATGTCAAAAAATCCACATACTGTTTTAGTATGTGAAAAATTAGTGTCGCTTTGTAGTAAAAGCTTAAAATTTTGATGTGCCTTTCAGAAGTGTTTGCCTCATGTTTGGCGAAATTGATGATCTTATCTTTAGCACATCCCAATTCCGATGGAGGAGTCCAAATTCTCTGTTGACCCCCCCAGAAAAGATAGCGGAATGATTCATCTGGGGAGGCTCTCCCTCACGATGGCGAAACGTGGGGAATCATGAAGTCATCAAACTCCAGTTTCTTCCCCAGCTTGTATGAATATTTCCGTCATCATCGAGTGTTGCAGACCAAGGCATGAGGATATGGGCCGCGTAAGTGACGTCCCAGATCTCGATAACCCCAAAAATTATGGAGGAGATGTGGTGGTTATGGGAGAGCAGCTCCGGGCCTGAGCATCATCACTCAGCCCGAGCTTTTGAGGCTCTTGGAAGCCGGGCCGGCTGACAGGCCAGAAAGTGCTAGAACCATGCAACAGGTGCATACCGTATATAGAAACAAGAGAGATGGCTGGTGGGATGGCCACCTGTGCCTTGCAGCCTCGTGCCTGACGTGCTCGAGGATACTGTAAATCGCAATGCTTAATGCCTGTGATTCCGATAGTGCCGGGCGTCAAGCTCCGATGATGGATGTCACCTCTCTGACCACTATCGTGAGTCGATGCGGCGCCTCCCGAAACCATCTGCCACTGCCACTGCTCGCTGGCAGCTTTTCTGGAGATGCGTGATCGAGTTAATGCACTTACTTGACTGGGGATGATGGCTTTTTGCTGATCCGTGTCGATGCTGCTTGCTGTATCACCACGACTTAGGTAATTTAGATAGATAAGCAGATGGAGTTGCCTCGACGCCAAGATCTATAGCGCAGTACCTTAACACAAAGTTAATCCATAATGGAAGCCGTTGCGTTTGTGAGCCTCTGTCTGGTGCCGAGTATCGGATGTTTTATTATTAGTGCTGTTACCCAATGTTGGAGAAGGGAAGTGTTGGAGAAGGAGCAAGGGCAGGGCAGGGCCAGACATGCCTGTGCGTGCGCATGCCTGTGCATGTACCAAGGCGACACGACGAGGAAGGTCCCCTTGGCTTGCTTGGCTCTTTTTTCGGCACTGAGGAGAGAGCGACCGGCCTCCACTATCGGCACTAATCATGCACGATTTGTTCAACCCCGGTCGAAATGCATCCGAAGCCTGCAAAGAAAGAAATCGTCCTTTTCGAAACCCCCACTTTATATTTTTTTTTCCTCTGCGAGTTGTAAGTGATTCCGTGGAGATAGGTACCGGTACCACAACGGAGCTTCTACAGTCATCGTGGATCTTGTTGAGTAAGAAGAGAGGGTCTGGTGTTTCGATCTGACTCTTTGAGCCCACGCTCTGGGTGAGGGTAGCTGCTATGCTCCATGGCATGAGCTTTGTTTGAGTTGCCGACCACCTGAGCGGGCTTGGATAGGCAGTCTTGGAGCAACGCGTGCTTGTGATTGCTCGTGATTGATGCTCGTGGGAATAAGAGATGGCTGTAAGAAGCGACTTACTCCAACTCCGACTCTAGTAGAGCCTTGTTGATGGCTTCTCCAACTCATCTCACGGCTTGTGATTGGGAAAAAACTTTGTTCTCCAACGCTTCTGGAAGTGGAAGAGGCGCACACACATGCAGTCGATCATCCATCCATCCATCCATCCATCCATCTGGTGGTGTGTTGCAAAGGACAGCCAAAGCGTCATTGCTAGAAGAATCTTTAATGGCTTTCATCATCAACCGCATCATACAGTACATACATGAAGCTCTCAATGAGTAATACAATACGCATGTCACGATAATCCTAATCCTAATCCTAATCCCAATCCTCAGGGTCAGCTCAGCTCCCTCTCGTCTAAGCCATGTCCAAAATTATCAAAAGTCTCGACCACAATCTAGCAACTATTGCAGACTCGCGAGACCCAGCCAGCAAAGCACGCGCTCCCTGAGGCCCACCTCACCCTCTACAAGCACCCCCTAAAACCGGCAACGCCCCCACCCTTGTCGGCGCCTCAGCAACCTAGACAGGGCAAGCTCGAGCACGATCCAAAGTAACGGTACGGTACCCCGAGTCGCCGCATTTTTATATAGAATAGTATATATATCACCATGGCAAGGCCCTCTTCACACATCGTCAGATCCAGCTCCAGCATCATCAAAGCTTGCTTTCTCGCGATATCACAATGTCCAACCCCATCTCGGACAACGGACCTCGGTCTACTCGACCTCGTCCTGCCAAGTCTGGCATCGACATCAAGCTCGACCAGCACTGGAGCTCAAAGGCCTACACCTCTGGCTCCAAGGTCGCTGGCAATGTCATCATCAACACCCAGCGCGACGTTGCCTTTGACGCCTTTGAGATTCTCTTCACTGGCACTGGCTACACTCGTGTTGACTTCCTCAGCCAATACTCCAGCGCCAACTACGCTGCCCGTCCCTTCATGAAGCTTCGCATGCCCCTCGGAGGATCCGATCTTCCCAGGTCTCGCATCTTCGAGGCTGGACGCACTTATACCATCCCCTTCAACTTTGTTGTTCCTCACCAGCTCACTCTCGGCGCTTGCAACCACCCCGTCGAGCACTGTGGTATCCGCGACCACCACCTTCAGCTCCCCCCTACCATGGGTTTCTGGGAGCGCAACGACCAGTCCCCCGATATGTCTCATATTGAGTATGGTATCCGCGCCGTTGCAACCAAGGACACCCCCGAGGAGGGGCGCTCTCTCCCTCTCGACGCCTTCCACATGGTCAAGGTTCTTCCTGCATTCCCCGAGGATGCTCCCCTTGATATCAGTCCCGCCGATGAGCGATACTGCCTCACCAAGACCAAGCCCATCCGCAAGAACCTCTTCTCTGCCAAGCAGGGTGAGCTGACCGCCACCGCTTCTCAGCCTGGTGCTATCATGCTCTCTGGAAACTTCCTCAAGGCCAGCGGCACCAACCTCAAGGTCAACTTCGAGTTCAACTCGACTTCCAAGGATGTTGCTCCTCCCAAGATCAACTCGGTCAGCGCAAAGCTTCACTCGACCACCTTCTTCAGCAGCACTCCTATGAACCACCTTCCTAACCTCGGTGCCCGCATCAAGCACCAGAACGGCCCTTCGCTCACCTACTCGACCACCACTCCCATTCCCATGCGCCCTGATACCCAGCTCTCATGGGAGAACGAGGCCCCCATCTCCCGCCGAGATTCAGGCTATGGGTCCTGGAACGAGGGCGAAGCCTCCGACTCTGATGGCGGCAAGAAGGCCAACAAGTACAGCGTCCGCCGATACGCCAGCCTCGATATCCCCTTCAACTTGCCCACCAGCGGCAACAAGCTTTTCCTACCAACCTTTTACTCATGCGGCAGCGCCCGCGCTTACATCGTTCACCTCACCATCTCGGTAGGATCCATGAACACCAACATTAACCTCAACGTCCCCGTTCAGGTGGCCGTCGAGGAAACCTACAACCAGCCCCAGGACGATGAGCTCCCATCTTTCGATGCCGCCATCGCTGAGGCCGAGGAGGCTGACATCGACCGTCACTTCATGCCTCGCCTGATCCAGGTCCCTTCAGCTCGCTTCCAGGGCACCAGCACTCTGCCCGGCTACGAAGCTGTGCGCATGCGACAGGTCGCAGTCGCCTAATAAACTCAACTCAACAAATACATTTAATGGATAATAATGGAGGAGGATATATCACCAAAAGTACTTACGATACCACGATTACAGAAAGAGGAGGGATGGAAACCTTTATGACTTTGCCTTTTTTACCGCATACACTAGATGCATCATTCAGCGAGGAGTTTAGAGCTTTTTTCTATACAAGCATTGAAACAGGGGATGCATAGCAGCAGCATTTGGGACTAGACAAAAAAGCAGGATATCAGGGATAGATCCTGAAGCAAGTTTACTTTGTTACAGACGTGGCACAACGCCCACAACTTTTTTTTGATAGAGGAGAAAAATATCAACATCTTCACAACCACTCACTATATGGTCCCATTTGAAACAACGTGAATGTTATTCTAGACTTGGCTGTAATGCGATGAACAAATGTTGGCCTGGAACATCTAAACGTTGAACGTTACGTAGCAGTGATGCAGCCATGATACTCTTGAATGTCACAGACAACACCACTCTCGTCTCATCAGCTCGTCAGTCAAAAGGGAACAAGTCGGAGAAGCCGTTGTCGGGTGATGGCCCGCGTGGGGGTCCCCGGTCGAAACCTCCCGGATCGCCACCTTGTTTATGCTGTGGATATTGCAGATTTCTCGTTACTCCCGCCCATCGAGATTCCGGTTTCCATGTTATTACCGAAGCAGATATATTAAAAAGAAATCTGGTGATGGAGGCTAAGCTTTGCAGTCCAGGACTTTGATTGGCCGGATCGTGCAGGACGGGACGGAGCGAGGGCTTGACCAGGGGTAGGGAAGGGTTGTGATTGGTAGATGCTTAATAGGCTGGCGATTGAATAGATAGATTAATTGACATATATATTGTGTCAGCGATAAACGGGCATGTTTCGACAAGTATATAATAATCGGCGGGAAGAATATAGAATGCTCTTGAGTTCTTTGCAAGTGATTGTAATGAGAACCCAATCTCTGGTCCGCCATCCTTTAAGTTTGAAGCACCAGTGACCCCTGCTGAAGAGATGAACTCGTATCTGCAGGATGAATGGAGATTTGCATTGACATGGGCTCATGTAAATATGCTACGTAAGTAGAGTAAACACTAACGATCAGGACTGTTGTTCTTAGACTGGTGTAGTACTGCAAGCCACACAACTCCCAGCCTCAAAGGGCGGTGTGGACAAGGTTGAGAACAAAGACGGCAACAGAAATAGCTTGTAACGGTTTACAAAATATGCGTGTTTGTTTTCGAACTGATACATAATAATTAACATTGGTTGCACACCGATATGCGCCACGTCTGCAGGAACTAGCCTGAGCGTTTGAACCTGCATGTCTGGCGGTTAACATGTGTATTACAATAGGTAGCCTTTGCTTCTGAGGCTTGATATTGTCTAGATTACTAGCCATAGCATTGTTAGCCGTTTGGTGGCGTTGCCAAACCTCGATGCTGTTGAAATTTGACTTTGGATTAAGGGAGGATGCCATCTGGCCATACTAAAGATACTACCAAGTCCGAGTAACCATGGTTTCGTCTCAAAATCAGCGCCGTTCTTCCCAGCCATGTCAAGTACCGAGAAAGAAGTCAGTAGTTGATACTGATTAGGCAGTTGAAATGAATAGAGTTATTACCATGTATGTAAAACTCTTTATAATTCCAGACGACCATCAACATAAGAGCTGTTATTGCATTATACGGGTTTTAAGAGAAGGAACTATTCTAGACCAGTTGGAGTCGAAAACCCCCCTTCACCTTGAGTGGCCCTTATCCGAGTGCATATGGTCGGAAATACGGCACTCCAGAGTCAAACGGTCGGCAGATGCTCTGTACAGTAGCGTGCATTAGTCTCGATTTTCCAAGTCGTCGAAGCAAAGACGCAAAAGACGAACAATACAAGCGTCGATATGTTTGCTATTCTCGTGCAATGCGAGACTGGCCATCAACTCTTAGCTAATGCATAAAAACCAAGATCACCACGCACGACAAAAACTCAAATACAATAATGCTATACACGGACCTTAAGCATTAGAAAATAATCTCGGAACGGTCGGAAAACAATACCAAGACTAAAATGAACAATATCAAGACTAGAGCCGAGGTATACCATGCATGAGTGGGGGGGTCGAGTCGGTCTATGTACTTTTTCCATCTACATCAACTCAACTTGGTTGCCTTTTTAGCCGGTATAAACTATATATATATAGGGTTTAATAGAGGTGATAGAGACTTGCCTTTGACAAGAATTCACTCACTCACTCACTCATATTTCACCACCACTTATCCCTCATCATGGACGCCCAAGAGTTTCGTGAAGCTGCCAAGGCGGCCATTGACGAGAGTAAGTCATGATGGCCTCTACCCCTC
>JAJJWO010000336.1:0-68548 GCA_021655895.1 Fusarium sp. NRRL 66739
GTTAGGTCAGTTAAGGTTTTAGTATTAGTTAGATAACTAGGGGGGATTAATGGTCAGTTAACCTATACTCTCGGTAGTATCTTGGATTTTAAAATAATATGTATTTTTCTATTAACTCAAGGTTTTGACAAGAATTTAGAATAAAGGCTTATCTATATTGACAGTCCACTCAGTAGTTCTATAATGAACTCTATATATACTTTAAAGACTGCTGATATATCAGTAAGTATCTAGGTATGAAGCAAATACCGAGTCGTGTGTTTTTTTGTCCCTCACCGGAATGGGTACTCTGAAAGTTCCATAATGGCGTTGGGGGGGCATGAAGTCCACGGAGCCCTTCTGCTAAACTGCGCTGCAAGCTGCGATGCAGGCAGTGACAGGGAAGGAATACGTAAGGGAGCTTCCTACCTAATGGATGCATTGCAGCATTAGTTAGGTGGGTGCGTATGAGGTAGGTTGCACCGGGGAGGCCTTTCCGTGCAGGCAAGTGCAGCGGAGGCCAGCCCAGAACAACCTACCTAACTCAAGCGACAGCGGGAGTGAACTACAACCTTGAATCATCACCGTCACCCTCACCCTCACCATCACCTACCAGCTGTTGCTTCCTGGTATGTTACAGTATGTTATCGAACCATCAATATTCACATCTGAGATTCAAATCTTACTACCGTGGTGGCATGTCCTACAGAACCAGCCCCTCCACTAACTCTTTCGGTACCTTGCTTTAGGCCAATCGTCTCCGCCTTCATTCTTTAACTCCATATCCTGTCTCGCCAGTCCATTCCCATCTCCATCGCCCCATTCCATCACCATCCGCATCCGCCGTAGGCTCGCTGCCCCGCACTGCACTGGCTCAAAACTCTCCCCGCCTCTAATTGAGGCTACCCAACGACGAGGTACGCAACAGCTACGCTTTGGGTATAGAATGACCGAGTGCCGGCTGACACAGGGGTTATGGTAATGGGAAGAATGAAGTTCTGCTTTATTCAACGTTTGTTTGATACCCCACGTTCACTCGAATTCTCCAGCTCACTTCCATAGCTCAAGACCCTGGCAGCCGCAAATCGCTACGTACACAAGCTTTCTGGTTTCCATAAATTGTGCCGAAAGTGGCAAAGTACTTCACTGCTCTACTGGATACCAGACCAGACCCGTCCTTTTGGATGCCTGCTCTAAGGAAAGATGGACAAATTGACCTTTCTAATGGCCCTTTGCGCGATGGCTATACTGAGCAGTTCGAACAGCGAACGACAATAACCTCCCGGAGAACCAATTGTGCGCTTTAAATGAGAGTTTATGTCATAGCCATGACGTTCATGAGCCTTAAACCTAAACCTCAGCCCCTCAGAATGAAGAAAACAAAAGAGATCTCATCTTTATCGCTAACTTATTTGATGAACTACTCCACCTACCAACCAATACCTCCCGAGCCGAGGCACAGCAACCAAGCCTGATCACTTAGACTTTGAGCACCCCACAGAGTCACCGAGCAGAGCCCTGCCCTGCCCTACACGGGAGTTGACTCCTTTTCTTGGTCAGCCCCTGATCGAGCTGGAGGTCTCGACTTTGAATGCATATCTTACTCTCGTTCCTGGCTGGGCTCTGGGCTGCGCAGTATTGACGCAATTCCTACCAGTCAAAGAACATGCCGCTCCGGCTTCGGTGCTGCATCGATCGTGACTCGCAACGCGCCGACAAAAGGCTTCCAAGAACCTCTCCACCTAAAGTCGCGGAAGCGGGTCTCAAGGGCCTAAAAGTATCTCACGGGCCAGCGAAGACAAGATTCTATTGTCGCCAATTCATGGCTTTTCAGTTGGACTTGATCTTTCGATGCAACCCTTCTCTTGTCGGAATGGGCAGATTCCAGACCTTTGTGGCCTCAAAAGATTGCCTGGAACATCTATACTTGAGAGGACGATCGAGGCTGGATAAAATGTTAAGCCCTCGGCCGAAAGTTCGTCACTGGCAGGTCCACAGCTAACCCAAGAAACAACCCATGTCAAGTGTTCAAACAAGTGACCTGTCGTCAAATACAACATATCTGAGATGGATCAGATATATCATAAAGAACCAGTGTGCCTATCTACTGACCTCAGCTATGAGACCACTTGCTTCTTATCCATTAGTTGTAATGCACCTTGGGCGCCCTCAATTCAGCGGCCGCTCCCCTGCCTCTCTTTCAGCCCGCTTGGGTGGAGTGAGATGGCATCAAGCAGCAAGATAACAGGTTGGTTGGTTATCGAAGACTTGCCCCAAGCTTGGATGGAAAAAGGAAGAAAGTCCTTGCGTTCCGCTCTCTATCCATGATCCCTTCACCTTGCATAGGTGAACGCCAAGAGAAGCTGTTTTCAAACTATCTACATACAGCATCTAAGGACTTTTACCCCGAAGACGATGCTTAATCAAGATCTGGGGTGCTGGACTTCCGCTTTCTTTTGTGCACATATTTCAGTGCCCCTGTATCCAACAACCACAAACGTTGCTGAAGTGGACTTGACCAGGGGGTTTCAGCTGGGGAAACCATGCCAATCCGACTGCAACGTGGAGATGGCGACATCGAGTGGCAAGGACTCGGCGCTGTCGGTTAAGCTCCGTGCCGTAGGTATGAGCTTTGTATCTGACTGTTCTGAGACCCGAGTGCTGGACCTCGTCCGTATCTAGGCGTCGCAAGCTAACATGTTGGAACATGCATAGATTTCAACGAGAAGCCATGGTTTCGTGCCGACCTCAACATTAATGTCGTAGAGAATTACAACATCGATGAATTAATACGCATGTGTTCCATTGGTCTGAATAGCTTGGATATTACAAGTAACACTACTACTACATGTAACACATGGATAGTAACGTTGAGGACTTCCATCCTAGAGTATCGCTTGGGAGACTATCCATTGCTCTGCCAGTCTTTGCTTAAACTATCTGTATAAACACCTCTTGACCCTTTCGGGTCGGTTCAACTGAACATGCTTGATGCAAAAGAAAACCAAACGCCGTCTTCTACCTGTCAACCCGATGCGAGACGCGCGGGGACAGTGAATATGTGCCATCTATTCCACTCGTCGCTTCTTTCTATCTACACCTCTCTCAACACGTCTTGCACATGTTTGTTTATACCAGGTCATCTTCTCATTCTCGCATCGTGCACGTTTCTGCCGTTTCCTCATGTCTAGACAGACTCGTCTGCCATATGTCGTTATGACCCTGGGCCGCTTGTGGTTCGACTTTGGACAGCCGTCCTACTCGGCCTTGGTTCCCTTCTCGCTTCCAAGATGAATCTCGGCCACTTCATTCGAATCTCGGTCGCTCTCTGCCGCGGCTGGCACGTCAACCACGTCCTTACTGTCCCACGAAGCGTTCTGGATATCTGCCAAAGTCGCCTTGCGGGGGGCCGAAGACTCAGACTCGCCATCTCTTGAATCGTGGCCTGTCATGACTGTATCGGGATCGTCGAACTGACTGAGGCCACGCTCATCAGCTGAAGAGTCCAGCTGCACGTCATCAGAACCAATATCCGCAGCTGTAGAATCTTCAGCACCACTATCGCCCAGGCCCTCAAAGTTCCAGCCCTGGGTCAGAAGCGACTTGCTATTGTCCAATTGTTGGTAACCCCCTTTGACATCCACACCCTCATCCTCAACACTGTCATGAATGCTTTGAGCGTGATGAGGACCCTCGTATGGCGGAGGGTCATTTTCGTCGTCGTCTGGACCAGCTAAAGAGGTGACAGTGACTCTATCCGAACCACGGTCTGTCTGACGGCGAGTTGCTGCGGCTCCGATCCCAGCGCTCGACAACCCAGCCAGGGAGGAACCCTCGCCGAGACGCTGACCTTCCCCCGCCTCTCCATCTTCTTCTTCTGAGTTTACTTCACTATTCCTGTACTTCTCAGAGATGACTCCGAACCGCGATCCGCCCAAAGGGGCACTCGAGCGGCGGCGATAGAAGAGTAGGTATGCAGCCGATGTGATACACGATGAAGGATCTTGTACATGGCTCACGGACGAATCTGTTACTTTGTTAGTTCCAGGGAGTTACAATGGAGGGGGGTTGTAGACATAGGATCACTCACCATTGTAGTTATACCACCGTCCGTCAACAAAATTCTTGGCGTAGGCAGTGTAATGACCTCCACCCAGGCCACCGTAATGGTCATCGACGGCAATCAAATCGTAAATCTCATCTTTGCCTTCCTCCTTCTGAATAACCCTTGTGGTGAGGTCTAGGCCCTCGATGGGGAAGTCGACCATGACATCCAACTTGTCTCGGCGGTATCCAGAGCTGCTGAATCGCTTAAGATGAGCGACAAGAATATCTGGTGATTTCCAAAGATCAAACTTCTTGCTAGCTCGTCGATGCTCCTTGCAGCGGGGGCAGTACCACATGTCCTGCTCAGAAAGAATCTCGGCCCTCTCAAACTCGTCCAGGCACTCTTCAAGAGTGATACCACGTGTGCGGCGGTGCTGCCTCCTTCTTTGGCTAATCTTAAGAGCAGGGTCGTTGAGGGTATCCAGCTGGTGGAATGTGGCAGCTCCTTGTTCATCTGAGGGAGTTTGCAGAGAGCCACCGAACACCTTGTCCCAGGTCTCCTCGCTCCAGTCTATGACAAGCCCTTCACCAAGGCGGATGAGAGGACCGCCATCGGCGACAGCAGGAGGCATGGGCTGGGGCTTGACGTTAGGTATTTTGTTCTTCCTTTCTCGCGCATTTCGTTCCCAGCGCTTGTTGCCCTTCTTGCCATATTTCTGAGCCTTGAGCTTCCTTCGGGCTGCGGGTCCCATTTTTGACGGGCGTCCATTGAATTGCTTTCGTGTATTAGCGGCGTTGCTAAGTGAGAATCTATCAGAACAACTTACTCGCGGAGCTGGGACCTCGTCCTCCTCGCTAGATTCTTCTGCCATTCGGGTTTGTGTAGACTCGGCCTTAGGACTCTCGTTGTTGCCCTCGTCCTCATTGCCCGAGAGTGTACTGCTGTCATCCTCGCGGCTAGCAGTATCTTCGTCATCCTGGGGTGGCTCAGGAATACGGTCTGATAACTTGGGCAAGTCCCGGTTGTTATCAAGGCTGGACCAGCCTGTTGGCACGCCGGTTTTGCCGTCATCAGAAAAATAGCAGAGATCAAAGAGGTTTTGAAGTTCAGGGTCCAAGAAGTCATCTGGGTTGATATACTTGGGCCGCTTTGAGTTGAAACGCTTCAAGATCTGGGGCTGATGAGGAAGGGCGTCGTTGGCGTCATTAGCATCCTTCATCTGCACATCTACCATGTCATCCTCGCCTTCAACCGAGTTGGCAACAACCTTACTATCGCCGGATGAGTCGGCATCTGACGCAGACGTAAGAACCGCCTCTCCGTCCGGGTTATCAGAGTTTTCCTCTTGGTTATCTCTTAGCTTGGACCAAGTTGAGAAAGTAGAAATCTTTTCCAGGACTTTTCGTCGAATGGTATCGATGTTGGCGGCTTCCTCCCTGGTGAAGCACAAGAAACTCGGCGGAGCCAGACCTTCGCGACCACGCCCATAGGACGAGGGGATTCGGTGGAACACTGGGACTACCAGTCGCTCAGTCCGAGGATCAGTCCATTCTTCGGCTTCGAGAGGAGTGTCGACATCTAGCATTGAGCGAATTTTCTTCGGTAGTGGTTTATATGGCCAGTTGGTAGGGGCCGACTCCAGCTCGTGGAAAGTAGCGAGATCCGATCTGCCGATCTCTTCACCAGCATCCTGAGTGTTGTCATAGAGCTTAAAGAAGCGATCCCTGTATTCCTCTCCGCCCATAAGTCGCTCCGCGGGAACACCTGTTCGAACCGAGATGAATTGCTTCAGTTGTTCAATAGAACTGTGTTTCGGCAATTCAACCTCGATCATAACGGGTACATCATTGAGGGGCAAAAACTTGATCGTAGCAGACCATACGTTCTCAACGGGGAGAGGAAGGGTCAGGTTATTGAAGGGGTCGAACGTGATGCTGATCTTGCCACATTCGGGACACTTCAAGGTTGACTTGTACAAGCCTGTGAAGAGGTCGGCAATGACAGAGTCGTCTCGGCGTCGAGTGATATCCCACACCTTATCTGCCATTTCCTTAATAGCCTCTGGGTTGTTGATCATGTCGTCGGTAGAGTCAGGCTTCTCGATATAAGGCTTCTTCTTGATGCGGCTCAGATCTTCTTGAAGTGCATCCAGTAGGAAACCAAGAAATTCCTGCGAGTCTTGCTGACCATAACCAGAAAAGGTCGATCGGCAGCGGCCAATCGTTGTCTTGAAGTCTCGAGGAACCACGGAGCCCTTACCTTCCATGTAGATGTCCTTGAGCAGATTTCCGTACGTCATGGCAACCTTTCCGTTGTATCCTAGAGGGTTGGTCTTGTTGACCTCGTCGGCATACTCATCGGTCAGGAAGTACTTGGTCAATTCCTCGACGCTTCGAACGCACTGAAGAGCAGAGTTCATGTAGCAAGTGTTACCTAGATTCTGCAGACCAACAGCGCCAATGCTGCGGCCAGATTTTCTTCCCATTCGACCTCGTGTTAGCGGCCCACCAGGAGCAGGGCTACTCCGGCCACTTGCATTCGATGAAGCAAAGCCACTCCCTCTCGTAGGAATGACCTTTCCATTTGGAGGAGTCTTTCCTGTATACGTGCTGACCCAGAAGTTATCGATGGCCTCGTCGATGACAAGAATCTGATCCGTCACAAGATCGAACATGGACAGATTCGACTTTCCATTAAATTTTGGATCGTTGGTCTTGTCTTCCAGCTTGCACCTGACCTTCTCATCGCGCACCTGCGAAAACGAGCCATTATCAAGCAATAGCTTCGACCAGGAGGAATTGGTGGAGTTATCGCCGTTCTCAGCTCGGCCCGGTGAATCTGGAGGCGTGAGAGCTCTTGGAGGTTCCGCAGGGCCAGGAATCTGCTGCACTTGAGGCACCATGAATAATCGAATTTTGCGGTCCAGTGGCACACCAGTGGCTGTCTTTATATCCTTGATAAAAGTCTGGGCATGATATTTGCGGCTTCTGGCGAACTTGAAAGGAGGAGGATTCTCAGCTTTGAGCCTCTGCTCAATGGGCAATGGGCTAATTTCGGACCACAGGCGGTGAACAGTAAAGACTGGAGGGTGAAACTCGAACTGGATGACGGGCTCATCGTTGATCTCGGCTGTATTGATAGCAGTTCGAATAATAGCTTCTTGACCGTCTTTGACACCATACCACTCAACAACCATCTTCCAAGCGTCCTCAGGGAATAGTGTGAACTCATTCTCGTTAATGCCGGGTTTGAGACGAATGAAGGTATTGCCGTTAGGTTCTTTGATGACTTCGTCGATGATGTCCGAGTTGTCAACAGGGCCAAGAGGGTCAGCTGTGGAATCGTCCTTGGTATCCTTGGCGCCGCCACGTAGCGCGAGTGCCTTCTGAACCCAAGTATTGGAGACCAGATACGCCTCCGCTCCTTCGTTTACTTGCGTATCTCGGAAAGCGTTTAGAAGAGTCTCGATAATCTTTATCTGTTCTTGTAGTGGGGGAACCGCTGATGTATAGGTATTAGCTACAGATTCGGCAATCTGCCGGCTGGACATGTTGCGATGCTTACGCTGAGATGGAGAGGCACCTTCGGTCGAAGCCGTGGTGGACTCGGGTGCATCGACGCTCATGGCTCGGGGCAAGGCGCTGGCGGAGGGCTGAGAGGTGCCCTCGGCAGAATCATCCGCCTGGGAGGCCATATCGACATCGCGGGTCTTATCCGCGTCGTTCTCGGGATCCATGCTGGAAGCACGTCGTTTCAAAGGCGATGAGGAACGGTGAGGCAAGTCTGCATCGCCATTCATGATAGCACGGTGAGAGAGACGCAAGGGAGACTGGCTTCTGGCCAAGGGTTGGGCCGTGCCAGTCTCGTCGCCGCCGCGGTCGCTTTCAAGAGAGAGATCGGCGTAGGCAGAGGCACAAGGACTCGAGGCCGTGGATGAGGCGTAGTCGGCAGAGACGAGGGAGCTTGTCTGCTGCTGGAGGCGCGGGGGAAGGCTCGAGGCGGGTTGGGAGTCGGCCCGGAGGTAGGAGGGCGTGCCGGAGCGCGAGGCCACGGAGGCGGCGGAGAAGGAGAGGGCGGGATCGTCGTCGACTTCGCACGAGGGCAGGACCGAGTCAGGGGATGGCGAGAGGGAGTCAATCGAGTCTAGGTCCTTGCGCGAGAGCTTTCTCTTTTTTGAGGACGACGTCTTGAAGGCGAGCTGCACGGGCAGCTCGGGGGTTCGGGGGTAAAGCTGTTGCTGTTGGTGGTGTCTGCGCTGGCGCTGGCGCTGGCGCTGGCGATGACGCTGAAGCTGAAGCTGAAGCTGCACCTAGAGGGGCGGAGGGAATCTTGCCGCTGCCTTTGATGCTGTCTTTGTTGGAATGGAACAAGACTCTAAGGCGAGACGGTGAGCGTTGGCCAAAGCGATGCGAGTAAGAAGAAGAGTTTTGCTGCATCTACTCTGAATCAAGACCGGGCACCTAACAAAACCAGGCCGTTCGGGTCTAGCTTTTGGGGGAGGGAGGGGGTTCTGTAATTTTTTTTTTTATATGGCGGGGGTTGACCATTGAGCGGAAGACAATAGAATTTGAGAGGGCATAAACAGCTGGAGCAGTGGCATCGGGCGATGACAGTGTGGGGCGCTATAAAATATCTGCCCTGCCGGTGCAAGGTTAAAGTAAGCCAAGATGACGGGAAGTATAGCAGCCCGTAGGTAGGTAGGCAGTGATGGTGATGATGAATACTGTATCTACTATGTCAAGGCGAATGATGAGATCAGCAGCTAGGTAGGTAGCTGCACTACCTACTCAAGGCTACTTGCCAGGGCTGGGCCTAGGTTTAATATGACGATGGCTGAGCGTAATTTGTAAATGCTCAGCTCGAAACCAATAAATAAAGTATTTAATATTTTACTCTTGAAAAGCCCTCTACTTCAACCAAGAATGCCTTTCAGCTCAATGTGGGCTGCAATCACTACCATTTAAACTCTCTGACTGGTCAAATCAAGGCATGTTGCTTGCTTTAGGTTGGGTGCGTGATTCAATCCCCCACATATCGTTTTGTTCTGCCGGGCCAAACAGGGGGTTGACCGCCCCGGAGCCGAGCAGCCTCAGGGGTTCCATAGTTGGCCTGTGCCCTGTAAGCTAGTTTGTTAGTGATGACCTCTACCTACCTAGGTAGGTATGCATCCATGGATGTGCTCCTTGGAATGGATCACCGCCCGCGTTGCTTACCGCCTCAATATCATCCATTTCGACAGATTAATGCCATCCAAGTAGTAGTTGATAGTATGTATAGCATGGAATTCTAAGGCCTGTCTTACAGGAGTAGATACTTGTGGTAACTATGCACCCATCTCCTAGTCTGCGAACATGGACAAATCTTCAACTTCTTGCAGACATGTCGCAATCGTCATATGCTTTCCCTGGTCTCGTTAATCAGCAGTTTCACAATCTGTGTGTACCCTTCTGCCCCTGGCGGACACATGCATTCGGAACTTCAAGTACCAATCAATATACGTCGCCAACGGTCGTTGTGCAACACCACGTACATGGATGTATAAGGTAGTGTCAAGGGTAGCACCCACACAAAGAGATACAATCAACATAGCCGTGTTTGTTTTCACGTTATAGCCCTATCCATGACACAGCAGAATCATTGCCAGCATATAATTCCGTTTTGTCCCGCGCATAAACTGACTATGTACACCCAGCAAAACCACCCTCTCTCACCAAGGGTTTCAAACATCCTGAGGCTCTGATGCCTCTCATGACTTGTTCCTTTCATCTACCATCCCAGTATCGGTGTACCACGTCTTTGTCTAAATATGATCCCCAGCCAGTCTTTTCAACCACAGCAAAGCGCCAAATAACACAACCGGTGCCCCAGTCTTCACAGCTTCGCATCCGTGTCCTCGTACTCACTGACGTCCTTAACGGGTCTCGCTCCCGAACTAGCTGTGAGGTTCGCCTTGTAGAGTCTAACATCCTTGATCTCCTCGGCTTTCTGAACAGCATCTCCGGCGGATGGCTCCTCGTCAGCCTTCTTCTGAGCTTCCTCCTGTCTCTTATCAACTCCTTCGGCTTTGGCTTGGGCCTGAAGATGAATCGATAGCCGGGATCGCTGGCTCGAGGCGGGGTTAAGACGCTTGTTAAAGAACTCGACAATATCCGGCTTGGTTAGGAGCTTGATTTGTGCTGCGTCACGTTGGGCTGCCACTAGTTAGTACCTTATTCAACTTAGTAATTCTTTGCTCTTCACTTACCAAGCTCGAAATCGTAGTATTCGTTCGTGATCTGTGACCAGTGGCGGTTGGATTCCTGGTCCAGATTTCTGAGCTTTTCCAACCGGCGGACGATCAAACTTCGCTTGTGGCCCTCAAATTCTGTTTCACTCATCTTTTCCAATGTCTCGGCATATCTCTTGAGGAAGGCCTCGATACGAGAGTCGAGGAAGTCTGGTGTCATCTCACTCTGGATCAGGAAACGGAAGCCATATGTGGTCGAGAAAGCTCGAGGTCCGCTAAAGACAATGTAACCGAGCTGCTCTTTCGTTCGGAGCTGGTCAAATGCAGGCTCGTGGAGCATCTGGTCCAGCAGAAGAGTCTTTGTACGGATTTCGCGGTCCTCTCTGCTGCCGACATAGAACCATGTCTCGACACAGTGGTTGACGTTGGCTGGGTCCTTGAGGGTCTTCTTGAAGACGTAGTTAGATCCTTCAGTAAGGATAAGAGACCGAAGGATGGGCCATTGGGCCTGGGGCAAAACCCGGGGCTTCAGGATGGACTCGACCATGTTAGTTGCCTTCAGAGCATCCTCCTTGTACATGTTGCCATGCACGTAAACCTCGATAAACAGCTGGCCCAACATTTGCTTCTGGAAAAGTCTGACACTATCCAACGTAATGCTCGGTAGCTCCGCCGCGAGCTCTTCTACTATGAAGTCTCGTTCGGGTGCATTGAGCCAGTTGGTGTAGTCTCCAACCTGGTGGTAGGAAGATTGCAGCTGCCAGTTGTTGTAGCCTCTGGTAAGGCGCTCCCTCACAATCTCGAAGCGGTCCTCCTTGATATTCAAGTCCCGCATCGTCGTGACGACATGCTCCAGCAGCACGGGGAGCTTGTCGTTGTAGCCGCTGACATCCAAGAACAGACCACGCGAATCAAGGCTGACATTGTACTGCAGGCCAGCCAGTTCCGCATCATATGAGTACTCCTCAAGCGCATCACGTACAAGATCAGAAAACAGCCGAGCCTTGACATTGTTCTCCGCAGAAGCGTATATAATGGGCGTTTTGAGGCTCACAATCACGTTGGCGCGAGGGACCCAAAAGGTGTCGTCCTTCTTCCACCATGTCCTGGCGCTGCTATCATTGCGGAGTACTCTCGGGTTCAGGGCTGGTTCATCGACCTCCTTCTTCTCGACCTCAAGCTTGTTAGGGATGAACTGGTTCTTGTGCGGCAGGTGAAGAGCAGACAAGCGCTCGCCAGGGGAGACAGTGGCGGCCTTCTTGAACTCCTCCATGAGATCATCGGGAATCTTTTCATGGCGATATTCGGTTCCATACCACTTCTCCTTCTGACCCCAGTTACCAGGGTAGTTGCGCGAGACAATAACCATGCGGAAGTTGTCTGGACGAATCGTGGCAAGAGCTTCCTTAATCTGGTCAGGGGCAAATTCTCGAAGGCGACTGTGACCACTAAGCAACCATTCGCGGGGCAGAGGCTTCTGCATGACCGAGCTGATTCGGCTGGTGAAGCGGCTGGCGGGTGTTTTCTGCTTGAACTTGAAGTCCACGTCTGCCATCCCCTTCTGCTCCTGGAAAATCCACTCCTGAGGCGGGTTCTCACGTAGGAGAGTGATGTACTGGAAGAAAATCTTGACGATTTCGGGATAGTTCTTAAGACCCTACAGTATAAAGTTAGTGTCTGTTATCTTATGTCTCGGTCTCTGGTTCTCACCTCTTCCGTCAAGCGAACCTGCACATCGAAGATGCCAGGAGTCCCGGGGCACACAGGATAAGCACCTGCACTGAGACCGTTTGCCCAACCCTTGGATTTGATGTATGACATGATGCTTCCAGGGCCCTCGTGACCAATAAGGTGGCTGATATATCGACTGGGTTGTGTGGCGAACATGAACTCCTCGTCAATGAAGGGGAAGTACAGGTTCAGCTCTCTTGAGTCCATCACGGGCTTTGCAAAGCATTGCATGCCCAGGTCAGAGTCTCGGAAAGGGAGCTCGCCAGGCCATCGGTTCGGCGGGAGTTTCTTGTTGACTACAGGAGAAAACAGCTCGGTGACCCATTTCTGGAGCACATCAAGCGGCTCTCTGCCTAGAACAACCAGCTTCATGCGGTTTGCCGAATAGTGCTTGGCATGGAACTCAATGAACTTATCCCTTACATTAATCCCACGAGCCTCGGGGAGGGTCTTGAGAACCTCAAAGTTGCCAGTTGAGAAGTGGCAGAACGGATGATTGGGGTTGGACAAGGACTTCTCGAGTTGATGCAGTCGCCATGTGTCATTCTGAAGGTTCTTCTTGTTCTCCGAGTCAACCGCCTTCAACTCCCGATCCAGGGTTTCGGCAAGGAAGAGCGGCTCAATGAAGAACTGGGCGAAGCGGTCTAGGGCCTCGCGCAGAGGAGAGGGGTTGGTATCAGAGGCATCTTGCTCATTGTCTGGCTTAGCAGAGATGTCGAAGAAGTAGTTTGTCGAGGTCGGCCCGGTGTAAGCGTTGGAGCTTCCGGAATTGGCGGAGAGATACTGGCCGTATTCGTTCTCAATTGGGAACTTTTTGGTGCCCATGAAAAGCAACTGGTAGAAAGAAGAGGTTAGTCAAGGTTCTGGGCGCGGAGGGCATTGGGAGCGCTTACATGCTCGACCGCATGGGCCATGCCAGGAATATCGGTCTCGTCGCTGAAATTTCCTACATTGACGTCAAGAGCAGCACTGGCCTTGTCCGTCTCGGGGTCGTGCACCAAAAGCGCCTCGAGTTCGTTGTCCAAGCGGATGACTCGATAGTCACGGTCGTCGAGGGAGGGCTTCTCAAGAGAGTCGGCAACAAGCGTCACCGGGACATCAGCGGTGCCCGTGCTGGCAGAGGCATCTTCGTCATGCTGCGAGTGAGGCATTGTGTACAAGTTATAGCAGCAAATCGGTTATGGCAGAACCAAGACTCCGTCACCAACACCGACACGGCGCAGAAGAGATCTAGGAACTGGAGAGGCGAAGGAAGGGTTTGCGGCTGGTCGCAAGGGACGTAGAGTAGGCGGTGTTGGGTGCGAAGCCGGCGCGGCTGGCTGCTGATTAGGTGCGACTTGTACGATTGGGTGCAATATGTAGGTGCAGATGTGATACCAGAATACGACCCAATTGACGTTGAAAACACCAAAAAAAGAATGCTATGTCAAGGTACAAGTACCGTTCCGTAGGTAGGTACTCAGGTATGTAAGGTGAGGGCAGGGCAGGGTAGGGCGTGTCGGTCGCGGGGATAGGTGGCCGCCTCAAGTGTTGGAGCTGGAGGGGCACAAGGGGTTTGACAGGGGACGATAAGCAGCCGGCAGGCAGTCTATGTACCTACGTAAGTGAGTACCTATGGATACCCCTCGCCTCGTTCAACTTGCAGGGTCATGGAAGTTACCTTACTATTAGCTTGCTCTTCACGAAAACGACACCGCAAAGATCCAATATCTCTGACTAAGGGCTAGGGACGCTGGGGACCTTTGAGTCAGCTTAGTTCGTGTGATGTTCTTCAATGACCAAGACACTTGGGCTAGGCAACATAGCCTCCCTCCTAACATACCTCGAACAAGGTAAATAGCCCGGAGCTTAGCTGGAGAGCGTAGAACTTGTGGGGTACGCCACCTGAGCACGCAGACGGCAGAAGGTCCAGGGTCTGTGTCTGTGTCTGTGTCTGTGCAGAGAGCGATCTCTTCCTGTGGAGTAAGAGATGTTAGCGGTGGGACGAGGTGACAAAAGAATCCCGAGATGTCTCTGGTCAAGCCTCAGGTATAAATTGACGCGGAGAGGAGTTTTGTTGGTTTAACCTAGGATTTTTAAGATGTCAGACACTAAACAATATATATCCTTTCTGAATTGCAGCTCAATACACAGACATAGGGTTCTGGTTCCAACTGACACCAAGCATCGAGATTTGGGACACCTTGTTGGGGTGACAGCTCTAGGCGGTAAGATACAATAAGAATATAGCCAGACAGGTCAGGAACCTTGTGGAACCCTCAATTGCCGCTCAGACTTTTGAAAAAGGGTTCCGTCCCGGCACTGACCCGTCCTCGGTATCCTAACGGTGCAGGGAGAGAAGTTCAGATACTAACCTCGTGCTGGAAGTTAAGCTTCCAACGCTGTAGACGTTGCGTCTATGATAACAGCGGAGATAGCGGTGATGAAAAAGAAATATGATATAATAAAGAAGCAAGGTGCGTTTTTTCTTTTTCTTTCTCCTTTGCTTGAGTCGTTTCAAGCAGGAGGTTGATCAGAGACTTGCTGGGTCAACAGAGATAGGTGAGATACCTCGTCGATATGTTCAATGTGTCTGGCAATTCCCTGGCTTCAAGGAGTTCTCAAATAATAGTCGTCCACAGAAGTCTAACTCAATAGTCAGCTGTACAAATCCGTGAATATGCCAGTTGCCAACTCAAGGTTTGGCTCGAGCCTATGCGATAGAGACGCCAAACGAGTTGGGCGAAGAACGAGGATTGTGACTATGCAATATGTCCCTAGACCTCGCGAATACGTAGTGCTTTCGCTAGTCAAAGCGGAAACATATAAACACCCTAAGAGGCTGGTCCCTGGTCCGCGGGAGATCTTGTGGCATCCCGCACTTTGGTGCTGCCCAGTTGACTAGGCCCCCCTGCCACTAACACGAGTGAAACACAATAGCTGCAGTGAAAGAATCTGTATCCGTAGAAGGAAGACTGAGAGCCGCCAGAAATGAATGGCCTGTTGAATAAGAAAGAAGAACTCACGTTGACTCTAGAAATAAGTTATATAGCAAATGTGGGATGAGATCGACCAACACTTTATGCACGACCCCTTGTCGCAGCACAGGTTAATAGGTACTGCTAATGCTTGCTCCTGGTAAAGAAGCGAATACCTTGTTGGCCAGGTTTCGTCCGATTCCGGCTTCTAGTCCAACAACGTGCTGTTGCACCTGTTATATGCCGAAGATTGCGTGCTGCTGATGAGATAGTGCCGAATTGATGCGCAAAAGCCTTCGTTGTTGATGATGGTCACAATGCCAAGGACTTGTGTAAGATGTATTTGGAAGTTGTTAGTTGTGTAGATATTTATGTGCGTACTAGAGCAAAGGAGTAAGTGTATATTGATGGAAGAAGTCTCAACTGGTGCTGCAGAAAAGCGCCTTATATACTTCTAGACGATCACTTGATCACTGTAACAAACAAGGCAAACATATTCACACACTCAAGGGAACTCCTTTGACCAGTGAGGTACCGCTTTAAACAGGTAAACAGCAGCTTCAAAGGACGTGAAGTGAAAGGCGCTGCTACGCTGTTCTTCCCGAGCATGGGATGACCAAGTACAGAATCTACAATGATCACGGTGATATGTATGAGCAAGTTCGTAGGCCTGGTCCTGTCCAAGGATGACGAAGAGGATCTAATTCACCTATCCTTGAGATTCACCGTCGGCATGGCTTATCATGAAACCTAAGCCGGCATCGGTCTGATATCAAGCACATGATATATGCTTAATGCAGCTTGCCAAGATCTTAGCTGAGTAACATTGCATCGTAACCTCTGTTGGTTTTTTCATCGTAATGCTCGGTGCACCGGGTGAGTTACATAGTAGACGCAAGACTACCTAGGTAGTACTGAACGATTGTGAATGTCGATTTTATACTCAATCACTGAAATTGCAGAGCACAATAATACAGAATTTGACATAAGCACTTGATGTATTAATCTAATTTTTTTCTCGACTTTGATATTCTTTTCCACCTGCTTTCACAAGTCACTGTCAGGGGTCGAACTTCTTTGACTCCTCATAAAGACGGCCTGCCATCAAGCAGCCTCTTTTCTGGAGGCTGATCCATTCCAACGTATTTGTCGGCAATGCAAGGGCAACGCAAGAGAGTAGGTATGGCTAGCATGCTTATTGAACGTGCTGGGCTTCAGATCCAACGAGACAGAAAAGATAGGAGGCCAAACCTGTTTAAATGACATGCCTCTTGTTCAAAGGCAAGAGGCTGTCAAACGCAGCACTACTTAAACCGGCCTCTTGAGCCTCCAGAGTTGGGACAATCTAGGGCTTTGTGGCCGGCTTTGTGGCACTTGTAGCAAGTCATGGACTTGCCACCGGCGGGCGAAAATTGACTGCCTCCCCCTGACGAGATTCCACCTCCAGAGATCGAGGTTGGCTTGCTCAGCTTCACCTCTTTCTTCTTTCTTTTTTCACGGAGCTCTCTAGCCTTGGCACTTTCAGCAGTTTGCCGTGATTGGGACCTAGAGCGTGAACGACTTGGTGTATGCTGGTTATCACTGGATGGCTTTCGCTTTCGTCCAGCCACCGGCGTATCTGCATCGTCCGAGTCTTCCTCTTCACTGTCATCCTCCCCATCACCTGATGTTTTTTGCGGTTCCGGTTTCTATAGTTAACCAGTCAGCTACACATGTGCTCTACAAGTATAGCGCTACAGTGATCAACATGCCTGGTTTTTTGACTTCTTGAAGTTATGCGTCGAAGTCCGTCCCTTAGTCGGGGCTTCTTCATTATCGCCTGAATCGTTAGATGAGTCAATGTCACCATACCCGACATAAACGATATTCAATGGCGCTTTTGAGCTGCTGGTAGCTTTTGCCCCAGCAAGGCTATCATTCAAAACCCAACGCGTATCCGCACCAACGTGCTTCTCCAAAGCAGCTTGGCGTTTTGTTTCTTGGTCCTCGAGGGCAGCCTTGATTGCAGCCTGGTCGATATTGACGTCAAGGCGGCCAGTCGCTGGAGAATGCGCAGTCTTTCTCTTCTTGGAAGAATGTGTGTCTGGATCGGGAGAAGAATTTTCTGAAGCCACTGCTCGTTGCATGAACTTCATAGTAAGGAGTCTCGAAGAGACCCCTCTTGGGGTTTCGGGCGCCATGGCAAAGGCTCAAGATCGACCGAAGGTTCGTGGACAGGTACTCGAGTTGGTGATGTCTAAATCGAGGGCGCAGTGGCCTCGCGTCGCAAAACACGTGAAGAAAGGAAATAGCTGCGAATCGCCAATTTGACCTTTGTACCGAAGTTTTTTTTCTCAAAATCAATTCCCAAGCTCTTCCCGTGCTTTATTCATAGAAGAATGGTCAGGCTTTGCTTGTCGCAAAAGCGCGATGCTCGAATGCTCTGTCGCATTCATCTCTGCAGGCCAAAAAATGTTTCGGTCCACGGATAAACCGGGGCTCCGGGACGATCGTCAACAGGCAAGTTCAATGCCTCACAACCACCAACAGACCATCCAAAGCCGACACCGTCGAATCGATCCGCACACCCGGAAACCGACGCATTCACAATGGCTACGCCTCAATTGAGAGCAATTGGTGTCTTCGCGCGAAGTGCGCGCCTCTCCCAGCGTGCCTTCACCACCTCCGCTCGGCAATTTGAGGCCGCTGTCTCGACCAAGACCGACGAGACCTCCCCCGCTCCCATCGACGAGAACAAGCCTGCCGAGATCAACCAGGCCCCCAACCGTCTCGGTGTCTGGTCCCGTAGCCAGAGACCCCGTTCTCAGGCCATGACCGGTCCCCGATTCGAACAGACCGACTTCGACCTCCAGGTATAAGCGATCTTCGGGAGCTGCGATGGAACATCAAAAGGCTAACTATGCGATAGCCTCAACCCAAGTCTGCCATTGAGTTGATTCACAAGCAGCCTGTTACATGGACTCATGAACGGATCGTTGCCTGCAATGGTGGCGGCGGTTCCGAGGGTCACCCCAGAGTCTTCATCAACACCGACAAGCCCGAGATTGCTGTCTGCGGCTACTGCGGCCTACCTTTCGTACGAAACACTATCAAAGATATCTGCTTTGGAATCATTACTTACAATGTACCAGGCACACGAGCACCACCGTACCCACCTCGAATCCCTCCCTGAGACTTCTTACCCCCTGTCATAATCAGCTTCGAACGACTGGATTTGAATGGTATGGAGATTATCTAGATATCTAGACAAGCGCGAAGGGATACGCGAGCCCGAAAACCGTGCTGTTTCTGAATGGGAGCCAGAGCTTTTGTAAATACTACGCCAATGAAACGAAAGAACCAAACAGGGCGACTTTGAGATGGTGATTGTTTGTTTATGTTAGATATAACTGACTAGGTATGTAGAACTTAGGAACTGCTACCTATCATAAGTGATTACTCTCAGTACTATATTTACTTAGGTCAGTTCCTAGGTAGACAATCTATCAAGCAATACTATCCGCTTGGGTTCACGATTATAAATGGTGCTCTGCGATTGGCTGAAGGGAGCTTAAGATGATAGATTAAAAAGCCCCCTGGTCCTTCAATATCTCTTTAAATTCTCTCCTATTTTAAAAGTATATAATTAAATCTAGAAAATATATATTATAGAAAAGAAAGATATATAATATTATTTAACAGTTATATTTATATAAGTATTAAATACAGAACTTTATAAATTTTATATTATATTTTTATTATAGTTTTTTAAATAAGACTTATATTTTTAATTTTTAAATTTAATAGTTACTTTAAAAAAGTAAAAATTAATAAATTAAAAGAAAAATATATAGTAATATAATTTAAAACCTCTATTATATAATAGAGACTTTTTAAAATTTATTTTATTTTATTTTAATATTACTTTACTTAGTTTAAAACTTGCTTTAAAGCGGTCATTTAATTTGGTACCTTGCGGGCCCCGTTCAGACTCCAACTTCGGCCCCACTATGACGGCCATTTGCTACCCAGTTACCAAACAAGCACGATTTATTAGCTATGCAAACATCACGTCTCAACTCTGCGACAACACCAGTGCTTCTCTGTCTCCTACTTGTGATTTCACTGTTTCCTGGTGTATTCCATTATCTCTGGACACTGCCATTTGGTCTACTCGGATTATCAGGATCCTCATCTCAGCCCCGCCCAACTGCCCCTCCAGTAACAGATACCTCAACAGCAACAACCATGAGCTGGTTCCAGAAGCAATTCACTCTCCAGGCCAAGTCGCGAGGATCATATCTCGTCACTGACCAGGTCGTCTCTGCTCTTCCGGAAATTCGAGACTACAAAGTGGGCCTTCTGAACCTTTTCGTCCAGCACACGAGCTGTGCGTTGAGCTTGAATGAGAACTGTAAGCTTGAGGCGATTCTTAAAACTTCCCACGGTTGTCATTGCTAATGAAACCTTTGTAGGGGACTCGGATGTCCGTGAAGATATGAGTGATGCTCTTGACAGAATTGCTCCGGCCGAGGGACCTAAGGGAGAGGCTCTCTACCGCCACGAGTGAGTATCTTAAAAGCTGTAGATTGATGAGTATTAACAATCGTCAGTGCCGAGGGACCAGACGACATGCCTGCTCACATCAAGTCGGCACTCATCGGAGCCAGCGTCACCATCCCCATCAAGGATGGAAAGCTGGTGAGTATCAACCCATACAAGTATAGCTACAAGCAACTAACATCCCACGTAGGCTACGGGAACCTGGCAAGGAATCTGGTACCTGGAATTCCGTGCAGCTCGACACCAGCGACGAGTCGTTGCAACTATCCAGGGAGAGAAGGCTTAAAGATGAATGCATAGAGAAAACATCAACGAATAAATCAAAATAGATGATTAAGCCTAAACCATATCCTTCTTATGCGCGCAAATATCGACAACGCCAAACACCATCGCCATGTCTCCGCACTTTTGTCCCAAGGGATCAGTTCGTTCCGTTTTCTTCCTTCATGTCTGTGTCGTCGCCTGCCAGAACCTTTGTATGCGGAACATAGCCGTCTGGGGGCGCGGATCCTGGTGTCGCAGCAACGACGTTGCCATTCTCGTCCACAAACTCGAAGTTGTAGCGGCTCAGAAGATGCGGAATCGCAGATAGCTGCGGGCCATACCGGGCAGTATTGTCGTAGAGTTCGAACAGAGGAACCGCAAGAAGCTTCATGTTCTTGGGAACACTCAGCACCTCTGTAGATGGAATTAGTATCAGATCGCAAAACAAAGATCAGTGAACTTACTTTGCTTTGGAAGTTGAATAAAGTAGAGCTTCTTGCACTCTTTTGGTCTTGTTACGTGAGCCGGAATGAAGGGATACATGAATGTCTCGAAATTGGGCCTCCACCATTGCGCCAAGCAGTCGCCTACTTGCCAGTCGCCAGCTTCCTCGCCCTCTCCCAAGCGGCCGACAGGCGCCAATCTCTCGTCTAGCCGAGACTTGAAGCCTTGCAGCTCATCGTCCTCAGGTCGTAGATAGTCGCCGGGAAGCTTGAAGAAGGCATTCGCGATCTGCAGCATCAGAATATGCGGGTGGTTGTGTTCGTGGCAGACAAGAATGCCTTCACACGTGCGGCGCATGCCATATTCAGTGTAGTGTTCCTCGAGACGCTTAAGACGAGCGATAACCGATGGATCCTCCTCAGGCTGGGTCTCCTTTACGCCAAAGGTGTAGTTGGATAGCGGATAGAGCGTGACTTTCTCGGGCTGGTTTCCGTTGAAGGACAAGGGGAGGATGGGAGGGGTTCCCGACTGGAGCGCGTCGGGCGTTATCGTCGACATTATGGCAAGATCTTTTGCACTAAATACGTAGCGAGTGAGATATGGCCGTAGCTGAGAGCTCTTGGGGAGCGATATAGAGACTAGAATTATCGGAGATAAATGCGGCTGTGGTGAGGATCTCGCGCGCAGAGGTCAGTGCTGGCTAGAGCTCCTAGACAATTTGCGGCAGAATCAGTCCCCAGACTCCTGGAAGGGAAAGCGGTGTGAGCTACTATACTTTCATACCTAGGAAGCAAACATACATATCTCTTATTGTGATTTGTTGCGATGAACAAATGTTTAAAAGGCAAATGTGACATTTCTTAGTAGTTTTATTTGTAGTGAATATCAATCAACATAAACAATTGATCCCGTGTCTATACGTTAGAAATCTTTGATTATTTCAAACATGGACGCTTCCATATCTTAAGACATTGTTTATACACGAGTAGGATTAGCAGAGATATGATACTTTATGGCACTTTGCTATAAGCAAAAGCATCTCTTATGCTTGGTGAAGGTAATAACTGGGAACAATAATTTACCTCGCAGAGGCAGTCGTGACTGTTTGTTTGTTTGCCAATGACCCAGAATTAACCCCAACAAATGAATCAATTATAGTTCTACAATTGATGGAGAATTTCAAACCACCATTACATTATCCATCTGCCCGGATGAATAAGGTAGGTGCCGTGTTACCATGATGTAATGCTGTTTACGGTGACTGAAGAGCGACTGAAAAGTTTTTATCACCGAGATCTTCCCATGCCTTTCTCTCATCATGATGTGTCAGCCTCCTGTCATGACACAAGACCAGAGTTTATTGGATACTACCGGCGCGTGTCATTTTAGTTGATCTACCTGCCTACATCGGTAAAGAGATGCATTGTTGAGAAAGATAGGCTGGTTTGATTTTTGTCTATGATGTAACTACCTAGGCAATTGAGTGTTTATACGGCCCTATAAACCCTGTCCTCAATTCGATTGATCACATTGACACAACAACCTTTTCCAGCATATGGACACGAGACAACTGCAACGAGAAAATAAGCATGGTCACCACCCATTCACGAAAGTATCTCTCCAACAGGTCTGACTGACGGCGCTAGCCGGCGGGGATTGCTTACTACCAGGCACCCAATTGTCAGTCGGCCGAGTGCCTCCAGGGGCAGCTTTCAAGCTGGTGCAGGGTGATCGCCGCAACCGGCCAGTCAGAAGGGAAACCCGGTTCTTGGCTGAGATATCAAGAGGTGATAGCTGATGAGATCAGAGCAGATCAGTCAGTTCATCTGCTGTTGGTGACCAGATTCTTGGTACACGGTACTCTACTGTATCAATTGCAACACAGTACCTAGGTACCTATGGCCGAACCCAACTCTCACTGTAGTTAAGAGAAAAGAAGTAAAGAGAAAAAAAACAGAGAATGCTCGAGCCCCATTGTAAAGTTTCAAGAGGATGGTCTAGCCAAACTAAGAACAAGGACCGCTACACTTCAATTCGTGATTGCCCTGTTGCTTGCTTGCCCCAGCGGCGCCGTCAAAATCCCACCACTTTATCCTCAGTCCCTCTCACTATCTAATTCCGCAAACCTTTTTGCGTGTCGTCACTCGTAGACCTGCCTTTTCCCCGGCGCGCATCTTTTCTAGCTTGTTGCGTCATGCGCATACCGAGACATCTCCCATTGTCCAGTCCGCTTGCAGGAACTTGTTGAGCGCTATGGAGGAGGCAAGGCTTGTCGATAGCCTCGATCAGAAGCTCTCAGAGCTCGAGCACAAGGTTCACACCTTTCGCCACGAGGTGGCCGCTGATTTCCTGCGCTACTACCACGATCTGCTCCGAGACACCCAACCCGACATCGCTTCCAATGTTAGCCAGGTCCTTGCCAAGTCGCTATCCAACTATCCAGATCTCAGCTCTGCCCTCACCAGTCTGGACCTGACAGCTGACTCACGATCACTCGGCCATCTTCCTTCGGGACAACGCCACTTTTCCCCGCCGACCTCTGCCTCCGCCCTCGGATCGGGAGCCGCAGAGCCTCCAGGCAGTCCCCGCGATCGACATCACGAATTGCGACTCTTTCTCCCCAGTTACCTGCCCCTACTGGAGGGCTCTCCCAAGCTGCCTACCTCTCCTCCCCTCACAAACATCCAGCCTCCTCTCGAGATGCTGCCTGAGCCGAGCATCCAAGCAGAGGAGAAGCAGGGCGCAGACATGGGACAGCAACCCGGCATTGACCAAATGCAAAATGCTTTGCCGATAGTGCCTCACTCACCCGGCCGGCCAGGCCACGTTCGCCAAGCAACCAACGACACAGTCTCATCAGGCCACTCGGATCGCAGCGAGTCGAAAACACCACGAAGCGCCTTACGACGCTCTTCGAGCGGATCTAAACCTCAGCAGAGTCCTAGGCGCGTGCGCTTCGATGTCATGGGCGCAGAAGTTTTACCCACAGCATCACCGCAGCCCACCGATTCCATGCTTCCTTCCGCAGCTCTAGCTCCCCCGGTCGATCAGTCGCAGCCAGGATCCATGTTGGACGAAGAACTAGAGGACCAACCACCTCCTCGCAAAATTTCATCTTCGGAAGCTTTAAGGGCTTTGTCCAGAGCGCCCCTGGAGGAAGGGATTGTGTGGACTGAGGTCAACTCAAATCCAGACCAGATGCCCGTTGAGCAGGAGATAAACGGTGTAACCATTTCTGCTTCACCAGCAGAGAAACGAAGTGATCCAATGCCCATTGCTTCGGAACCTCCGTCACCACGGCACATCCCTGAATCTATTCGTATTGAACGCACTCTTGGAAGTGTAAGTGAAGAGCCAGATGAGGATACTTACCAAGACTCGTCAGACGAAGACTTCCTTTCAATGGCTAAGCCCAAGTCCTTTACCAATAAGAAGCCTCCTGGATCGCCATCTTTAAGTAAAATTACGGAAGAAGGCCAGAGTAGCGAGCCTGCCTCAAGTCCGAAATCATCTACAAAAGCTCACAGTTCTGGCACGGATGATCAACCAGAGGCAACGGATGATTTTGAACCAGAAGATGACGAAGAAGAAGAAGATGAATTGTTCCACTTTGAAGCTGGGGGTCTATCTGCACCACCCAAGCCAAAATCAAAACAGAAACCTCTTGTTGAGAAAGAAAAAGAAGAGGAGGTTGAAGTTGACCTACCCGACGTGCCAGAATCCGAGCAGTCCTTATATGCGACTTCTCCAGCAGTACATATTACTAAACGCACTGGTTCGTCGGGCCCAACAACCCCAACCGCCGCCCGATTTCAAGCTGGCTCCGTGGGATCATATAAAGGACGACCGGTCATCATGCCTGTTGTTCGCAACCCCGAAGTACATGCTCAAGCTGCCTCTCTGGGGCACTTCAATACGTTTGTAGGAGGCCTGGATGGGCGCAGTGGGATGGACGAGGGAGACCTTAGTAGTTTCCGTGCCAGTGTCGCCAACACTGGGCACTTCTCTGGCACTCCGCGCAGCTTTACAGAACGCTTGATGATGGAGGAGGCCCAAAAGGCCAGGGCTGGTGGTTCAAAGCTAAGCTAGGACGACACTATGAGCATGGTCAAGGAGTTTGGGAATCTTGCACATACAGCCAAGCCTCCGCCTAGGATTCTGGATGAACTCGTCGTTGGCGTTGAACATATTGTGGCACGGAGTTTATATACGTTGGAGGGATTCGGGACGGGATACGATTAGATGAAGCTATATATACCTCTTCAAAGAGGGCACCGCTTTGGTCATGTAATTCAAAAAAGAAGCAACGACTTAAGTAATTCCCTGAAATCTGGTATTGTTTTAGTAAACCAGTTTGAAGTCTATGTATTGCTGATAGTGGTTATCAACTCACACTTGAGGATTACCAATCACAGCGTCTGAATTTCTAGGTACCTACCTAGGTAGCTTGGCTTGCGGACGGTGTGGAGCATAACGTTCTATCGGGGCTACCCGCCTAGAAGCATCATCACGTCGTTCCAGCAAACATTTTGCCTCCATCGCTTACAACACTGATTTAATTAACCCAAGTGTAATTGCCGAAGACTAGATTTCAAAATGGGCGGTCTTAACCTCGAAGTGTTCAAGGTGAGTTGGTGTTCTCTCGTTCCAGCGAAAACCTCCGTGTGGTGTGATCATCCGTGGAGGAATCAGCTTATCACCAGCTTCACGGACCAAGTTACTGACCTTGCCTGGCGCATAGTTTGGTACGTACGTCATGTTCCCCATCGGGATCATGTTCTACTTCGGAACCAACCTCGACAACCGCTTCGCCGTCCCTGGCTTCTGGCCCAAGCCCGAAGAGTGCAACAAGATTCCAAAGGACCGAGACGAAATCAAGGCCGAATACGAGCGCATTGTGGCACGACAAAAGCTGCGACAGGCCAAGAAGCAGGAGGAGGAGCGCCAACGGGCAGCGCAACAGCCTCAGAACGAGCCCAACGAGTCTTAACTTCGAGCTGGGGATTCGAGCATGTAACACTATAAGTGGGGAGGATGTTTGCGACGATACTGCGATGTAAAACGGCGTTTGGAACTGGCATGAGATTATTCCCACCTCAATTCATGGGGTAAATTCGGCATTGTACAAAATTGTTACAAAAAAAAAAAGGAAACGCTTTTCTATCTGTTATACATCCAAGTGCCTGTCGATCTTGTCCCACTCCTCGTCCTCGACAGCTCCCTGGCGCACATTGGCATAGATGGCCTTGACTTCCGGATATTCCTTGAGGCCATTGAAGAGAATGTCAAGGGATTCAGCCTGTGCGGGTTTGTCGATGCTGACCTTTGTTTCTTCGTTTGGTGCCCAGACAATGTCAGAGTCCAAAACCTCCAACTCAAACTTCTTGGAAAGGGCTTCGGTGATGGCTGACAGGGTGTTTGGCTGGGTCCAAGCTAAGAAATCACCTTCCGGTAACTCTTCAACGTCTTCCAGTCCCTCGTGCTCGATGGCCTCATCTAGGACGTCAGAGAGTGTTGGCCCGCCTTCCTTTGCTTTGAAGACGGCTCGGCCTCGTCGTGTAAAATAGAATGTGGTTGAACCAACCACGCCGCCGGCTTTCTTGACGACAAGACGCAGGTCATGAAGTGTACGGGTCTTGTTGTCCGTTTCGGCGTCAATAACCATTGCGATGTCTGGGGGCATGAGGACCTCAAGAGACATGGACTCGAGCTGGGCGCCTGTTGCTGAACGACCCTGGCCTCGTGCAATAGCAGCTTCGATCAAGTTTTTGGGGATACTTGCTATGATCAAGCGTCAGGGGATGGAGTGAAGCTTCAAGTTTATTTGGTATGTACCTTTTGTTGCAGCAGTAATCGCAGCCGCCAGCTGGGGGTTAAACTGAATATTATCACCATACACTATCGAAGATTAGAAACGCCGTGAGGTCGGAGTAATGACTGCCTACTTCTGGAGTACATGGCGATCATCTTGGTAAATCCAGCCCGCTCAGTCATCTTCTTTTTATCCGTCAAAGCTTTGATGTGTTTTGTCTTGGACCATTTGTTGTGTCCAGCCCATTGGGCTGGTGTTGTCGTGAAGGATCGTTGACATTGTCTGCAGATTTTCGATTTTGGTAGCTGAATGGAAGTGAGCGGATTTGCCTTTAACAGCGGGCGCAGGCCCTGCAAGGTAGACATGATGTAAACAGAAGATATAAAACTCAAGATGTCAATTCGTCTTTAGCATCCCCCAATAAGTAGTAAGCATCTACTAGTTAATATCATAACTCATGCCTCCTTTCAAGTGAGGTTGAGCTCTCCATTCCGGGATGCGCCGGACTAACTCCGGAGACAGCTCTGCCCCCACATTGACGACTTCCATTTACAGGCGGTGCCTGGCATTCCCCTGGGAAGCAACCCAAGTGGCATGTGGCATGGGGAGCCTCGAGGTTACCAGTCTCACCTCACATCTTGAAACATAACAAGCAACAACAATTTCCCGAATACTACGATATAAATACTGCTTCATCGACCTCGCCTCTTGGTTGACGGTGCCAATTCTCGTGCGCCATGTCGTCAACTCAGGAGCCCGAACCTCCAACACGTACCAGCGAGGCGCAAGCTCCCTCCGACTCTGCGACTTCAACTACAACTACAACTGCGACTGCGACTGCGACTGCGACTGCGAACCCCGAGCTCGACCTCTCCAAGCTTCAATCCCTTCCCGCCGAACAACAGGAGCTTTTCCTGCTCACATTTGTATCGAACTTGACCAAGCATGTCTTGAGCCTCGAAGCAGACGACTGTACAGCGCAACAGTTCTACCTCAAAAAGGAGATCTTCCAAGTCATCAACCTCTCGTCACCACAGCCTTCACGAGTCATACGGAATAACCTGGGGAAATGTTTCGCGCATATCTTCGGCCATGGAGATAGGAAACTCTTGTTCGAAACGATCAATGATCTAATCGCAATTGAATCGAGTGGAAAGTCAAAGACAGATGCTGAGATACGGACAAAACATGCGGCAGTCGTCTGCTTAGGCGATGTGTTCGCGTCTGCTGGTGATAGTGCTATTGGACTGCATCCACTTGCCTGCTCAACATTGATTAAGCTACTCAAGGCTTCGTCGAATAACGCTGGCCTTCGCGCAGCATGTCTCACTGCACTTGGAAAGATAGCTGGGATGGTGGAAGCCAGCATGGATGAACAAGTTACGCGCGATATCTGGAAACAAGGGCGAAATCATGCTTCATCAGACAAGGGACATCTTGTCGTGACTTCTGCTTGCCGCACTCTCAAGGCGCTGGTTAAGCACACGCCCTACTTCTTGAACTCGACAGACTTCGACAAGCTCGAGACAGCAATATCCAAGGCGTTCGACTCTACCTCAGTTCAGGTTCGGCAAGCTGCTGCAGAGTGCTTTGCTGAAGCCTTATTCCAAGGTCATTCGGAAGGTGGTGCCCCTGATGTTGCATCCCCCAAGGGCAAAAAGACCAAAAAGTCACTGAAGCGACAGTCTACCATTCCCAACAATATCGCGGATGATGAGCTCGAGATTCCTTCTAGGTCAGCGAGTCCCGCTCCATCAGGCAAGCGAAGTCAAGTGCTGGCCTTGTCTTTGACAGATATCTTGAAGACCCTGGCCTCACAGTACGTCAAGGCCGCTACCTCCAACAGAACTCGAGCAGCCATCGGTGTCTGCTATGGCAAGCTCTTTCGGCGTCTTGGGGAGAAGCTTGTCGAAACGAACTATCTCAAAATTGTTGAGACCCTGGCAATAGACCTGTTGGGATACCCCACGATCGTCAATAATCGCTACCGCCTTCTAATCTCCAGAAAGATTGTCGATGTCATCATTCAAGATGTTATTGGGCGCAAAATCTTAGGAGAGTCGGGCCAGATATCAGCCGCCAAGTCTCTCATTAACAACATCTTCAAGAACTACCCCCAAGCACTAGCTGAGAAGCCGGAGCCTTCTAAGCACACTCTGATCACAACGCTGAGTGCTGTCTCTTCGCTCATTCAGTCGCTAGGCTCAGCAGCCAACAGCTTCGCCGAGTCATGCAGAGATGGTCTCTTGCAAGTTTTGCAGCATTCCAGTTACACTGTTCAGGTTTTTGCATCGCACTGCATGAAGACTCTAGTCCTTGCTTGCCCTCAACAGCTTCTTCCTTGCCTATCTGTTTGCATGAACAGTCTAAACCGCGAGCTCTCTCTACTCGGATCTGGACGCAATTCTCCAAGAAGATGTATCGGTTTTGCTCATGGACTTGCCGCTACCTTGAGTGCAAGCCCTTCTCGTCCTCTTCATGGATCAGTTGAAATCAACAGTCGGGTATTGACCATTGCAACCAATATGCTGAAGTCGAGTAGTCAAGCGCAACTCCGTGTTGCAAGCACACAAATTCAAGTTGCATGGATTCTGATCGGAGGCTTGATGTCACTTGGGCCGAACTTTGTCAAAATACATCTCTCGCAGCTCCTCTTGCTGTGGAAGAATGCGCTTCCGAAGCCTCTTGCTAAAGATAATACATCAGCCAGAAGTTTCCTCGACAACTCTTTTCTTACTCACGTAAGAGAATGCGCGATGGGTTCAATTTTGGCCTTCCTCGAGTTCAACAGCCGTCTCTTGACTGTGGATGTATCAAAGAGAATCGCAACCATGCTTCAGAATACAACAGCCTTCTTAAGAACCCTGCCATCCAAGAAGACCACTGACGACGTCAGTCAGAGGTTGGCCCCTGCTCTGCAGCTTCAAGATCTCGAGATGATGGTTCAGCGTAGAGTCTTGCAGTGTTACGTCAAGCTTGTCAACCTCAGTCCAGCTGGCGGAAGTGAGGCTCTACTACAGTCGAATTTACTGACACTTGCGATCTCGCTCTTTGCTGATCCAGAGAATTACGCACCAAACTCGCTGAGTGCCTCAATTGCCAATGCTGCTGCAACGTTTGAGTCCATCTGGGATGTAGGCGACAACTCTGGCTTCGGCATCACTGGCCTAGTCGCCGGGTCCCGTGTTAAAAAGATTCCTGGACAGCAGGATACCTCCGTGGAGAACAAAGATGAACTTGACAGCCCGGAAGATATGATAAACAACCTTCTCCGCTCGCCAATCTGCGGCAGCTTGGAGCATGATGCCTCTGTCTTGTATATCGGCAACATGGATCCATCGTCAATAGCCCCTGATCCTCCTGCTACAGAGGTCATTAACGCGGCGATCCAGCTCTTTGCATTCGCCTTTCCCCTTACTCCGGGCAAAGTTCAGGAGAGTATTCTAGAGCAGATTCGAACCTTCGCATCTGCCGGTACTTTGCTGAGGGACCCTGGTCGCAAAGCCGCCATCAACGTTAATCTTGCTGCAGCCATTCTGGCCACAATGAGGGTAGCTGTTAAAGAGACTAAATCACCTGCTGGCGACGTTTCGAACCATGCAGTGGAGGCACTCTTGCAGGACATTGTTCGCGACTTTGTTCTTGACCCGGATGAGCATGTCAGGAGCTTGGGTTATGCTGCTACGGCACGCCTCTGCAACGTCTATGGAAACGGATTTACGAATAACGAGATCAAGTACCTGGTTGATACTATTGTTGGGAACCGTGAGCCTAGTGCGAGAGCTGGTTGCGCCATGGCTCTCGGCTCAATCCAAACCCAGGTTGGCGGTATGGCTGCTGGATACCATCTCAAGACCATCCTGGGCATTTTGATGTCTCTTTGCAACGACCCTCACCCAGTAGTCCACTTTTGGGCTCTCGAGGCGTTGTCGTTGGCCTCGGACGCTTCAGGCCTCAGTTTTGCTGGCTATGTACCCAGTACCTTGGGGATGCTTGTTCAGCTCTATGTTTCTGAGACTCATCATGCTGAGATTTCATCAGCAGTCACCATGAATCTCGAGCTGGAGCTTTCCACAACGTCCGCTATCGCTCGTTGCGTTGACTCACTTATCAATGTCTTGGGACCTGATCTACAGGATTCTACAAAGTCAAGAGAGCTGATTTTCACACTCGTCAATCAATTCCGCGAGGAAGAAGACTTGTTGGTGCAAAGGGCAGCGTTAGGCTGCTTGGAGCACTTGTCTCTTTACGCCCCTGGACACATGCAATTTGCTGATTATGTCAAGCTTCTCCAAAAATACCTTTTGTCTGAGTCAACTACTCTACGGGATGTGTCGGTCGATGGACTACACAACATGATGAAACGAAACCCTCAGGATGTCCTTCGGGAAGCAGAGAATGGCTTCGAGGAGCAGCTTTGGCTTGTACTCGACACCATTCCTTCTCATGACGGCATCCGTAATATCATCCGTAATTGGATGCATCACACGTGTCTTACAGAGACGCACGGCTGGCTCCAACGGTTCCAGGCGGTATTGAAGATGACAAGAGCCCGACCGAAAGCTGAAGATACGCAATCTGGGTCCAAGGGCAGCGGGCTACCTGACTTGCAAGATGAGGAAGTGGCTGGTTTCGCTGCGGCGGCTGGCGCTGCCAAGGACGAGAAGGAAACTAAGGCCACCTCAGAAGTTGAACCCTTACGATGGCAAGTTACTACCTTTGCGCTGAGCTGCATCAATGAGATGTTTATGCTCATCGCCAAGGATGTAACTGCCAATGGGGAGTCAAAGGCTCAGAGCGACCTACAAAGTAAGGTTGCTGACGTTGTTCGTATGGCCTTCTCTGCATCAACCTCGAGTGTCTTGGAGCTTCGTATTTGGGGATTGAAAATCATTGGAGATGTGCTCAAAATGTTTGGCAAAACTCCTGACCCGGACTTTGAAGAGGCGATGCTACTTGAGCAATACCAGGCCCAGATCAGTTCAGCCCTCACCCCAGCCTTCGCTGCTGATTCCTCACCTGAGCTTGCCTCAGAAGCTGTCAACGTCTGCGCCAGCTTCATTTCCATTGGCATTGTTACTGATGTGGACCGCATGGGCAGGATTCTCAAGACCTTGGTCAGCGCCCTCGAGAACTTTTCCAAGGATAGCGAGAATGCTGCCATTGGTGACCTGAAGGGTCTGAGTTCTAATGCACAGGTCATGGTCAAGATATCTGTATTCTCCGCCTGGGCAGAACTGCAGGTTGCCAGCTCAGAGCAGCATTATCTCCTGGATGTTCTCAGGCCTCACATTGGTACCTTGACCCCTTTGTGGTTAGAATCTCTGCGTGAGTTCGCGCGGCTCCGATTCGAGCCCGATATCTCAATGACTTTGGGGCCTCCATCGCTATCTGGAAGTCTAGATACGATCTATGCCGCCTTGAACCGCGAGACATTGCTACGCTTCTACCAGGATGCTTGGCTGAAGCTAGTAGATGCCATTGCTAGCCTGATTGAACAGGATAGTGAGTTTGTGTTTGACGCTCTAGATGGAAAGGAATCAGATGGCCCCTCGACCAGCGGCAAGGCCAAGAGCTCAGATATCAATTATCGAGACGAGCCTGTGGCATTTTTCTTTGTCCTCTTCGGTTTGGCCTTTGAAGCCCTTGCCACTCGTTCTGGGCAGAGCGACTCTCTCGCGACACACGAACAGACACTGGCCATCTTGCAAGCGCTCAAGAAGATCCTACATCCGAGCGTATCCGGTCATGCTATCTACAGGCCGGATGTGTTTTCCGAGACAATGGACCTACTGGACCGCTTGGTGCTTACAGAAAGCTTGGACGTACAAGGCGTGATCGTGGAAATTGCGAGTGTTCTCTGTATCGCACACCCTTCTGCAAGACGACATGCGACTGAAGAGGGTGATTTGTCTGACGATATCGACCAGCTCTTCGAACTCACACGAATCATTGTGCTGGTGCTCACGGGTCTTCTCCCCAACCTTTCAGAAGGAAACCAACCGGCCAGGCATCAGATGAATGAGGAGGCTATCTTGCTGATTGGCTCGTCTCTGAAGGCGCTCGTGGATGCTGCTGAGGTCTTTCCAGCCATCATCAAGACAGATCTCCACGCATGCATCGTGCATATCTTTGCCACGATCTTGTCGACACCTGGTTGTCAGGAGCTGATTGTTCCGCAGTCATTACCCACCCTAAAGCGTTTTGTTGGCAGCATGTCAAAGTCACGTAGGAGTCGTGGCAATGGTGAGCCGTCATCCACAGACATTCAGATGCAGGGCTGCCTACGCCGGTTCCTCTCGATCTACCTAAATGCCCAGAAGCGTGAAGCTCTCCAGTCCCTCGCGTGTGTCAAGAATTGCCTCCTGGCCACGACCATTCTCTTTACTGGGGGCCAAAATCACCTGCCTGCCTCTGAAGCTCTTGTAGCCCGCTATCTGGATGAGTTGTTAGACTGCCTCACTGACCGAATGGTATGTTGCTTTGTCCCCCACTCTTCATGACAGAAGTACTAATCAAGATCAACTTTAGACTGCCAAGATTGCAGCAAACTGCATCAGATCCCTGTTGCTTCAGCCATCCTCAACCAGCGCTGACCTTAGCATTGCTCGTTACCTATTCCCACGGTTGATAGCATTTGTGACTGACACAGACCCTGAAGATCCTGAAAATGCCAGGGCCCTGGTCGCTCACACTCTATCCCAATATGTTGGTACAGTCGACAAGGGTCGACGCGTCGCGGCTATGACTGTGGTGGTACCAACATTGATGGCCCGAGCCACTGCTGAGGGAGAAGAGGTGTACCAAGAGACCAGTGCACGACTACTAGAGCTTGCAGCGGTAGACCAAGAGACATTCAGAGCGATAGTCGGCGGCATGAACGACGGACAGAAGGGATTCCTTGAGGAGGTGATCCGCTTTGGACGGCAGAACACAGGTCAAGTGGACAAGACGACCACAGGAGCGTCTGGGCAGCCAAGTATTGCACTCAAGATGGATTTCGGCGGTTGAACCAACAAAACAGACACATTATTGGGCTTGCTAGGAGGGAGGGGCATGAGGTTTGACACGTTGTCAGCGCAGAACAATACATGAGCCTTGTGCAACATACCTTTTTGGCAAGCCGAATATGTGTTCATCCTTGCTTCCAGCCGCAGTTGTACTGGCATAGCCATGACAAAGAATGACGAAAATCGTGCAGCAAGCATCTATCTTCCCTAGACTGGCATCGTCTGTGCGGGCACGGCCAGAGGCGTGTGACGAGGAATCACTATACAAGGAGACAAGGGGCGGCAGCAGGTGCTGTACCGTAGCAGTACAGGCATTGGCAAGCCACGGTAGGGTAAGCGTACATCAGATATGGTACCTACGATAGCTAGACGACAGCTCAACGGCCGGTGTTCCTACGACAGGCGGACGGTGGGGTCACCTGTCAGGTTACACAAAGGATCGCCGCGCCTAGAGCACGGCCTGTTGGCTGGGCATGCATAGCATGGCGCCAACCAAAAGGAACGGAGATACAGCCGGGGCTACCGGTAATATGCCGCATGCACCATTATCGTCGAGTGCATACAGTAGCATCATGCACGTCTAGGAGCTATTGTACAAGTTGACGGCGCTGGAGTCTGTCTCTGTGATATGAAGGGGTGTTGATGGTGGCTTTTCTATAGATGGAAGGGGACGAGTAATGAAAATATGATAGATGCATGATATCACGATGTAGAGGGCATTGAGCTTGATTTCAAACTAAGTTGATACGCACTCTTGGCACTCATGTTCCCAACCACTCATCAAGCAAGTCTTGCTTTTTCTCTCTCTTTCTATTTCCCGCTGGACCTGCAGTCTATTCAGTACCTCGACGAGGATATCTCACTATGCATGTTGCTCATGAAAGGAAAACCTCCCCGAGAAGATACCTTGAGTACTGGTTGAACATGCATGCCAGCGTCTAAAGCATACGTATACGGGGGTTTTAAAAAGCAAAAGAGGAAACCCCATCGCCAGACTCCACCCATGCAACGAACGGTCCAGATGAGCACATTAACAGGGGGAATCTTGTATCTCTTGGCTTGGCCAAGTCAACCAAAAGATGCAAGATCTAGGTGTTGGGATATGATATGCAACCTAACCCTGTTCCCGATGCATTCTTCTCTACTTCGCTGCAGGCCTCTGTCATATCTTTCTGACTACTGGAGATAATACATCTACCTGGTCTGCGTCACTTGGGAATAATGCGAAATAAGCTTATGTGGAATAATGTTTAATTGTGTGTTCTAAATCAGACTAACGGATGGGCCTGAATACTACTTCATGTCCCTTCCTTGCTCTAGGACCACTCCCCAAAGAGAACCGTGAGATTCAATTGACCCTATTGGGTTATATATATAACAGACCATAGCATCAAACACTAGCCCTGGTTGAGATTGTGCGTGATCCGTCAACAATGACTGGTCCCTCATTCTCGCTGCTGCTCTTCCTTTCCGTGGGTGGGTTTTTCGATGGGGGTTTCTTATCCGACTGCGACTGTGACGCTCTCTTGCTGGACGCGGGTACTCTCTTGTTTGAGGATTTATTCTTGTCCGAGTCTGTTGGCTTGGGCCCTTTCTTCTTCGGCCGCTGAGGCTTCTCGTTCCTCCGGCGATCGTTGCCCCTACCACGAGAAGGTCCCGTTGGTGTTCGTGCCTCTTGCGAGGCAGACCCTTCACTTGGCTCTTCCGGAGTGGACCGTGCTATGACTTTTCGACCTTGGAAGCGAGCTTTGTTTAGTTGCTCGATAGCCGCATTCGCTGCCGAAGAACTTTCAAAAATTACCAAAACGTAGCCTCTAAGATACTTGCTGTCGTTGTTCTTGGGGATATCGATAGATTCGATCTTGGCCTTATCCACCTTGCGTCGTATCCAAGACTTGACTTCGTCTGCATGCGCCTGTTGCGGGAATGGAGATACATGTAACTTGCGTGACTCTGGTGCGAGGCTTCCTGGTTCACTAGATGGATTTCCTTGAGAGACGCCGCTGTCATGGTAATTCTCCGAATGCTCAGTCCGGCCGCGGTAAGGCATAGAAGATTGTGTCCCTTGATATTGGTACTGGGTAGAATACGCAGCAACAGCAGGCTTCATAGGGGCGACCTGGTTATTGGCATCATTATAACCATAATACCCTCTCGGATCCATGGCTGCATGTGTTGCTCTGGTGTTTGTTATTGGTGTGATTGGTGGCTGGTGAGCATAGCCTTGAGATGAGATAGACTGGCCAGCAAAACTCTGGCCGCTGGCTTGAGGGTAACCAGCTGCATAGTACTAGAGCCCGAGAACCGTGGTCAGATCAAGGATATTGGCCTGAGTGTCATGGAAAGCTTGCTTACCTGTTCAGTCGCTATAGAGTACTGTGGGGATGCGGCCACTGATATTGGCGATGCATACTGGTTTATAGGAGTAGGTTGGTACCATGGTGTTTGTGCATGACCTACCTGTGGTGTACCCGCGAGCTCTCTGATCTTGATGGGCTCGTGACGGTTCTTGTCAGACGCAATGATTGAGCGTCCATTAAAGACACCGCCGTTAAGGAGGGCTATAGTTCTGTGAGCTTCTTGAAACTCTTGATTGCGTCGAAAGATGCATACCCCATGCTCTCTCAAAGTTTTCTCGGCCTTTGACCCGAACCCATCCAGAGGTGCTAGTTGGGAAGACTTCGATATGGTCTACAGTGCATGCTTTGCGTGTCCAGTCCTTGAGCTGCTGCCATGACGTCCCGAAGGGTAGCTAAAGCGGTAGTTAGACACTCCGATCAATGTGACAGCACGCGGTTTGTGCGGAACAGGAACCAACATTGCAAATAGTAATATAGTAGATGCCGGTCTTATCACCCGGACCGACATCTGCTTGGACAGTATTCTTAGCTGACATGGGTTGGCGGGGAACTGCAGAGAACTGAAGTGTCCAAATGTCCGAGAACCCTTGGTTTTTGTGTTATGTTACAAAAGATTGGAGAAAGCAAAGATCGTGTGACGATGTGAAAGGTGTGCCAGGTGCGGTGATGCACAATGTAGTAGCAATTGTGAATCTATACTCAAAGGCAGAGCATCATTGTCGCGGTTCGTAGGTGTTTCTCTGTAGCCCCGGACACAAGCTCTTAAAAGCTTCGAAGGAAACATGGTTAGGCACGTACTCACACCTGCACGTAAGCATTATATATTGCTTCTCATAGCAGCTGGCGAAAGAACGGCAGGAGGAGGAGAAACAACCTAGCTATCTCCTAAACATTGCTTTTAGATCGTTCTTTACCAGCTCGGGGCTTGCGTGCATCTAATCCCAGTCTTCAGGTCGTCATTTTAGGCCCCGGGGGTCCAGGGAGAATGCATATTGAGAACGGGCGTCGCTACAAAAGCAGGTGTCGTCTCGGGATTGATGAAGACTGGGAATCACCAAGACTAACACACCCGGATTTGGAAAGCTTGCCGCCTCCTGGAGGATAGACGGTGCAGTGTAACCCGAGATCCTTGCTGCCGTTTCGATATGTACCTTTTGATTTTCAGCTTGCGATGTGGGGGCCCAACTAGTCGGAAACGGTCGAGAAACTGTCGAGCCAGAGTTGATAGGGTTTTGGTTGGTGATACATTGATACATGAGGAAGTCCCACGCGAGAGGTGCAGTCTATCATCACTAGATCCCATGCCCAGCAAACAGATCGGTCTAAGCCACAGGCCCTAGTAGCCAAGCATGTCTCTCTTCCTGGTTTGTGCAGAGGCCAGTGTAGTCCCGCCTTGCATAATGACAGATCATATTGCGATCAGTGCTCCACCTTCTGTCGAATTCCTACTAGATGTTGGCTATGACAGATGCCATCGAGAAGGAGGGCCAGGATCAAGTACCCAGTGGTAATTATCGTTCTCTAGTTCTGGACTTTTGGTCAAGTGAGCAGGGCTTGGCTCAAAGGCGTCTTCCGTTTCAGTCCAAACTCTGGGCCTTTCCTCGTGTCGTTGTCGTGGCGCCCACGCTATATGGTTTCATTGCTTATTCGGGGCACAAAGTGCAGAAAATCGTTCCTGTGAGAGAAGAGAAAACTATACGCCATGTTTCGCCAGGCTTGTTATGTGGTCATGTTTTGACACAAGAAGGTAGCGCCACCTTGTGTAACCCGAGTCCCGTCACCAGTCAGAGCGTTGAAAATCCTCATGTAGAAGAAAATCTTAGCTTCATGATTGCATCGGTGGTATTATTCCACATCCCAAGATTCACTTTTTCCCAGGGGTGTTGGTTTCTTTGAGACTGGGACAAAGCAAGTCTTGGCGTCCTAGTCCTTATGCATGTTTAAAGGAGAAGGTGTCGTCCAATGTGGATGTGTCGTCTGGCATCAGAGCAGATACATCAACAGTATCTCCGATATCGTGCATTGATCCCAAAGTTCTATCGCCAACTGCACCATCGCGCCATGGAGTCGGGCACTGTGCCGCATCTGCACAAGACATCAATATACCTTGTTGTGCATCAGAAAGCAATAGAACTGGAAACTCGGATTCGCCATTGACCCAAGAGATCCGGGTCTTGCCCACCCTTTTACCGTCTGGGAGATGTGCATCCAAGGAGATGGGCTTGGGCCCTTCAGAGAGTGGATCCCAAATAAAGGAGACGCCACGATACTTGTCGTCCTGACATGTCACCAACAGCAGCTCACGAGCTGTTGGATGCCATTGGAAGTCAACACTCGAATGGAACATGAGGACCGCACGTAGTTCGGCTGCGGTGACGTCCCAGATCCACAAAGTAGAGGGAGTATCGTCAAGCCTTGTAACTAACAAAGCAGAAGATGCATCAAATGTAAGCGAGGAGCATCCTACCCTCACATCGACAGGAGGCTTGCCATCAACCAATCGACTCTGAGGGGAAACCATCTGGGTTGCGCGGAGAAATGTGTAAGACGCGCCTCCACGTGATGAGGTATTGAGTTGTTCCTGCCAGACCTAATACTCATTGTAAGAATAGACTCACCTTGCAGACGCACACGAGCTTACCTGAAGTGTATCTTTTGGAACAATCGTGGTGGGATGGGTAAGTTTCAAGCCATCTTTCCATATCTGCGTATTGAGGACGCACACGGTCCTGCTGCCATCGCCTACTGCACAGAATGACGCATCAGGACTAAGACCGCAGTGCTTGATCCCAGTCTCGAGGTCGGCTTCCTGACCTCCAACAATGCTAGACGCCCCAATGGCACGGAAAAATTGACCATCAGGTGTGTATAGCAAAAGCTTATGCCCATGTGCTGGGGCTTCCCACAACAACAGCCATTGCCCGTCAGGGGTCCATATCAGGCCATGAGCGTCAACAGTTTCCGGATACCAGGATCGCAGCACTTGTCTCGTTCTCGGGTGGTGGATACTGACAGCATCGCGGCCGCCTGTCCGCGTTAAGATAGCAAGATGCGAAGTTTGGCGTCGTACAGAGTAGCCTCTGGCGGCTGAAGAGGGGAGGTAGAACTTTGGGTTGCTGATCTCGGTAGCTTTGGAAGTAGATAAGTCAAAGATGGAGAACTTGAGGCCAAAGGCGCCACAGGCGAAGACCTCATTGTCATGAGCACCAAACTGCACAAGCGTCTGCTTCCCACCACCAGGTGCAGGGTTCTTGATGGTGACATGAAACGACGAGTCATTTATCGAAAAGACATGAATCTGATCGGCACTTGCAATGAGGATGCGAGACGACGATAGTGCCCATGACAGCGTGGACAAAGGGGTTGTGACATCTGACGGCAACTTAATCGAATGCGCAATCAAAAGCGATGCAGCTGACCGCACTGATATACTCTGAGAAGAAAGTGTAGCAATGAATCTGCCATCAGGGCTGGCAACGCAGTGAGGCGAGGCTGTGAAGATGGTTAGCGGTCTTGTCTGTGAAGAGATTCGAATGAGAGGGAGGATGGGGAAAGACGAGGTATAGGTACCTTTGAAAACACGTGAGGCATGCATAGCGACTGCCTCTTTGCCGCACTGGGATAAGTCGGTTCAAGTAAAGGGTTGAGATGGAAGGTAGAACCGTGCCGTGTTAAATTGTTAAATAGCGAGGGCGGGGTTATAGGGATGGTTCGCTGTGAGGAAAGATATCAGGTGATGAGCCCAAGAGAGTAATAGTTGTTCCTAATCCTCCTGCAGGGTCTAAGGCTTGAATGGCATCTCTCTTGGTGGTTTCGTCGTAAAAGTCTTTGGGCTTGATTTGAAGGCCCAGCTGTTTAACTTGATAACAACGGTGGGGATGTTGACCTCCATATTTACATACTTCCTGTTGTGGCTTAGCGCGGGCCGTTCCTGAGATGCTGCCAACTGACGTAAGCGGATATCGAAGTCTTGGAGTTGCAGGTACCTAGGGCATCTAGGTAACATGTTGACCAATTTATATTGACAGATTTGGGTAATAGCTTGCGAACGACCTTGGCATCATGATAATGAACTCTCATATCCCAGCCTCCCAATTAATGAACTATATTGTCCGGCGAGAAGGTCAATAGCATCCACTCACTCAATCACGTGAGGATCTATATGCCAGCTTATTGTGACAGTTCACACTACGTACTGCCATAGGTATGTTATGTAACCAGCCCCCAGGGCATAGTAAGACTTGGATACGTTGTGGTAGGATGGCTCCAAATCTATGGTACAAGTACACCTGGGTTATTTCTAGTAGTTTCCTGGAGGACTTACTAGTAATATTGTTAAACAGAACGGCTTTGGTTGTCTTCTGTAGTCTAGGAAAGCGCATCATAGGAACGCAGCCTAGAATATGATAGTCAGCTAAATCCAGATCTTCAGGCATTAAACTTGCACACTTCTATGTTGAGTACATGTCATTACTCGCCCTTACATACTACCTAAGAATGAATATTGGTGTCAGTAGGTACAGTAGTTGTCTCCTCCTCCATTGGCAGGCAATGCCTATAGAATGGAGATGACAGCACGAGACTAGCCATCGTCAACAAGTGATCTGAGTAATCTAAATGAAAACCATTTCATAACTCATTGGGTGGTATAACGATATGCGCAGTGGATTGGATCCCCCTATGCCATGATTGAGGCCTCATAGCATGTCAATGCGATCTTTTCACGTTATAACCAAGTTGAACTTTGATGCTGTCTTGATAAAGTCTTTTTCTTAATATCCATTACTTAACAAGCAAGTTATTTCCTCTTATATATTGTGTGAACAACTTACTCCTTTACCATGTCTACTAGAGAGAATAAGTAATATAGCGAGCAAGTAAACAACAGTTGATAATACAAGAGATAGCTTAGGCGATGTAAGTTCTAGGCTATAAGAATTATAAAATACCTCAGTATTGGTCTCAGTTGGTTGTGCAGGAATCGATGAAAGACATGGAAGACATGGAAGACATTCATGCTGTTGAAATCCCTCGCATGATATGATTGCATGGTCCCCTGCGCTGTCATGATGGATATGTGGACCACAGCAATCGGCAGTTAGAACTCAGACCACTCGCCGAGCACTACATAGTATTTTATGTTCTACCGCCTCAACAAACAACTCATGAGAGGTCAGGTGTTTGATATTCTATTAAATAGAAGCGTTATCAGCCAACATTAGTATCGGACGAGAATCTAGATCTGACCACAAAGTTACCCTGAACCACACTTTTGGGGCGCTTATGGCCGGGCAAACTCTCCACGATAAGATCATTCCTCTTTGGAACTAACGTTGCAGTCTCTACAACTCCGCGGGCCCCTAGACGCGAAGTTATTTCCATTACTCAGCGCGGGGAAGGGATGTGGGAAGCGGGCTGGCCGCGATAAGATTGGGTGAATTACCCATCATAACACTTCATAGTTGCGTAGTTTCAGGCTCGTGATAGGGTTGGGACCGTTGTTAGACGAAGTTTGGAAAAGTCAGAGTATTTCTTATTTATTTATCGCATGGGCCTGTTTTTCTTTGCCTTGAGGTCGCAGAGATAATTGGAAAACATGGCTTCATAGCATTTATTCTCTTGATCCTGTCTTATCGTATCACCACCAACCTACGCACGGCACCAGCAAGTTTCGGCTTAGAATGTCGTCGCTTCGTATTCTGAGCGCCCGAGCCTCAGCTCCCATGCGACGGGCCGTCGGGATATCGCATCTGCACCAGCATCTTCGCGCAGCCTCGAGAACCGTTGCTACTGCTACTGCAGCTGCAGCTGCACCTCAGCAAACACCCCGCGAACCATCGGCCTCAACGCCAGAACTCGATCTTCTACACCCTCGTCGCCAGCGCATCCGCGAGGCGAAGCCCTTCTCCGACTTCCTGACCGATACCTTCCACCGACAACATGATTACCTCCGCATATCCGTCTCAGAGCGGTGCAACCTGCGCTGTGTCTACTGCATGCCCGAAGAAGGCGTACCGCTGTCGCCAGATCGAGAACTCCTGACAACGCCTGAGATAGTCCTCTTGTCGTCTGTCTTTGTCTCCCAGGGAGTCTCGAAGATCAGGTTGACGGGCGGAGAGCCTACTGTTCGACGAGATATCCTCCCTCTGATGCAACAGATTGGAGAGCTACGGCGGCATGGCCTCAAGGAGATCTGCATCACAACCAACGGCATCTCGCTGCATCGAAAACTCGACAGTATGGTTGAGAGTGGACTGACGGGCGTCAACCTAAGCCTCGACACCCTAGATCCCTGGCAGTTCCAAATCATGACACGGAGAAAAGGCTACGACGCGGTGCAGAAGAGCATTGACCGAATACTCGAGCTCAACAGACTCGGCGCGGGCATCAAGCTCAAGATCAACTGCGTCGTCATGAGGGGCGTCAACGATCGAGAGGTTCTGCCCTTTGTGGACATGACGCAAGAAAAGGACATTGAAGTCCGTTTTATCGAGTACATGCCGTTCGACGGCAACAAATGGAGCAAGGGCAAGATGTTTAGCTATCAGGAGATGCTGGACCTCATCAGGACAAAGTATCCCACCCTTCAAAAAGTGCAGGACCACAAGAACGACACGAGCAAGACATGGCACATCCCAGGCTTTGCCGGTAGGATAGGATTCATCACAAGCATGACGCACAACTTCTGCGGGAGCTGCAATCGTCTACGAATCACAGGCGACGGAAACCTCAAGGTGTGCCTCTTTGGCAACGCTGAAGTATCTCTACGGGATATTCTACGCAAATCAAACAGCGGCGAGCCTATCGACGAGCAGGCCCTCGAGGCCATGAAGCAGATCGAGATGGACCGGCGCAGAGACCTATTAGCATCAGACCGGACACCTCTCGGTCTGGCACCCAACGAGATGGAGCTGCTGGAGGTAATTGGCGCTGCTGTCAAGAGGAAGAAGGCAAAGCACGCGGGAATCGGAGAGCTGGAGCACATGAAGAACCGACCCATGATCTTGATAGGTGGGTAACGGCGCTCTTTTACCACGTTTCTCCATCATCTATGAATGGTACGTATGGAACTGGGGATTGTTTGCTTGCTCATGATAGTTCGCGGGGCAACTATCTTAGCTATGGGGCCTGGAGGTTAGGTTGGTTATTTCATGAGGCTTGGATACCCCCCAATTGAGTTTGAGTTGAATGCACATGCTGAATTGAGATTGTTGTAGATCCCATAAACCGGCTCCCATCTCGCAACATGCCTCCCCGAATACAGTCTCTGCTACGTGACGGCCTCTTATCCGCCCCCAGCCGATCTCTATCCTTGCATCACCAGCAACAGAGACTCTTCTCCCAAACCCGTCATGCCAGAAACCAAGACACCAGCGACAAGGCAAAGCTGACCCACGTCTCGGCATCTGGAGAAGCACGGATGGTCTCCATATCAGACAAGACGGTGACATCACGCATTGCCAAAGCCGCTTGCACCGTCCGATTCTCAAACGGCACAGCAATCGGCCTCATCAGGGACAACCAGATGAAGAAGGGCGACGTGCTAGGCGTGGCACGGATCGCTGGCATCATGGCCTCGAAGCGCACGCCGGACCTGATCCCGCTCTGCCATCCGATCCCGCTATCAAAGGCGACGGTTGATCTCGACGTCAGGGGTGACGACAGAGTCGAGATCGCTGCCACGGTCACGTGTGATGGGAAGACGGGAGTGGAGATGGAGGCGCTGACGGCGGCGTCTACGGCGGCACTGACCGTCTACGATATGTGCAAGGCCGTCGACAAGGGGATGGTCATTGAGGGGCTGAGGGTCGTTCTCAAGGATGGGGGCAAGAGTGGGAGATGGGAGATGGAGTGAGCGAGTGAGTGAGTGAGGACAACAACGACAACAACAACCCCCAGATGACACCGCCAACAACTACATCTTACGGTGTGAGACAGCTCGACCTGTCCTTGCAGGATGGCCCCATTCAGACTATCCAAGTAAATATACGTGTCTGCAATCAACACCAAACATTGAGTCTTTGGTAGGGCTGTGTCTGCTCACAACTCATGGAACCCACAGGCTGGGACACATAGACTCAAGGTCAAGGCTGGCTAGCTGGTCTGCTGGCCATACCAGACTAGAATAAACCTACATGCATGTGCATATAGCTGAGGCAATGGTCTTGTTTTCTCGTGAGAGAGGAGCAAGAAACTAGGACGAGTATCCCCATCTCGAGGTGGAGACGCATAGTGATAGGTCCTATGTATCAACCTAGCCATGAAGCAGGGCATACGGTTAACTACCTCTCCTGCGAGTGATACATATTACATATGCATAGCTACCTAGCTAAGGATTAGATTCCCATGGAAATAGTGAAATCAATTAAACGAAGTGCGTGTAAGATGCGTGAGTTGTAGCACATGATCCCTGCGAGGCGTTGGTGGTGAACCTCAAACTTGAGGGGAAGAAAAGGCGGTGGGAGGATGTATGCGTGTGTGCGTTTGATACACGACAATCTATTCCCTCTTCTCCGTTGTGCATTCGTTCAACTCCTTGGTCAGTCAACGGCAGAGCTGTGATTGGACGACGTGGTGGCAGCCAACTCGACCCTCCCAGAGGTGTATGCCTCAGGCATTCTCTCCAGACCGTTACCAAGTCCATCTGTCAAGATGCATAGAGGTTGCGAGACGCAGCCAACCGAAGCTCAATGATAAGCATGCCGAGGAGCCGCAATCTGCAGGGGGCTGTTGAACGTCTACTTCCGATACAGGTAAAGCGTGGCGTCCACTTGGCGTCTTGGCATCTCCGTCTCTGACAAACTCGAAAACGAATCAACAAGGGCTCGAAATTCGCTGACCGGAGAACGGAACTCGGTGACACCTTCTGGTTGCGGTCCTGCCACAATTCGAGACTCTTGTATAAAACTGGAGTCGCTCGGAGCTTTCTCACTGAGGCGAGCTTTGCGGAGCGGAGCTGAGCCAAAGCTAAGCTCAAGTTGTTGAAGCCCGGACAACTGAGACCCATAACTTGTTGACATTGGACCCTGATCACGGTCCAGGTCGCGTGCCAGCCAGTTGCTGCAACCGTGTAAGCCAACAGGTCGGAGAGTAATAAAAGGGTCTTGTTGATGGAGAAAAGGCCTGTGCCCTTGAGTCACTTGTCTCATCAGCCTTGTCCAGCGTCAAGTGAACACTGCTTGGTGACACCTGATAGCTTGCGTTTTAAAGGTCTTGGATGAACAGCGGTGAAACAGCATTGACCCTAGGTCTCTTCTGTAGGTCTTGGATGGTTCTCAGCCCCCAAATGTGAAGTGAAGTATCTCAGTCGAGGGGAGTTTTTGCTTGTCGCCTGCTCACTCCGTGTGATGGTTTGTCGTGGTCATGGCTGGAGAAGGCTGATAGCAAACAGATGTGACATGCATACACATATCTGCGCATGGACATTTCATCTTCACTTGATGGATCTTGCTCATGGGTTCTATCATGCGAGCACCGCAATGCTTGCAAGACCCTCTGTGGCTACACGTACGTAATTACCCTCACCCTGGGATTAAACATGATGCTTAGCCTCGTCCCGTAGTCCACAGCTTGGGCCACTTGACTTGGACAGGACCCTGAATTTCTGATAAGATGCGATATGCGAAGGCCAAGCTTAATTGGACAATGTTGCCACGACGATCTTGTCGTCTCGAACGCGCCGATCAAAGCCGGACCCTTTTTTTCCCCTTCCTTTTCTCTCGAAGGTCTACTCTACTCCCTTGAGCAAAGAGTCGGTGACGGAGCCATCTATTTTGGCCAGCGGTAATTGGCTGGTCATGGTATTTCGACGTTAACGGAAAAGGCGTTTCGGCAACGCCACGGACTGAGTGGAGGTCACGAAGGATGGAGGAAACGTGGCTGCAGCAAAGCTCAGTGGAGCACTGGAGAACCCCAACAGTGTGCTAGCTTGGCGGCTAGACTTGACCCTGGGCCTGGGAAGCGGAGCGCGCTGCGGTAATAATAGAGGCGAACCAGTTGAAGTCGGTAGACAAACATGGAAAGCCCTGCAGAGACCAGCATGACACGGTGGAACCTTTGTGGCGGTGCGAGTGAAATATGTACAAGTTGAAGAATTCCAGAAAAGAAGAGGAAGAAAGGAATGGCCAAGCGCTGAAGGGTCGTGGCTGATTGATCATTCTTCTGAAACTGTACAGGCCAGGATAGGTAAAAATGTCCCATCGGCGAAGCGGCCAAGTTTACCGTATCGACTGGTGGGTGACCCGGAATGGGAACGAGCGGCGAGGACATGACGTTGATGGGTTGATAATTCTTACCAGTACCAGCTCTGAATTATACTGTAATCTCATGATGATATTCATCCTCTTATCCATACTTGTTTGTGTATGTCGAAACTCAGCTGAAGCATTCGCCTTTCCCCCGAAGCAATGCCGTCTTCCGGCCGAGGGATTCGGAGCAGTGCGGGCTTTGGGGTTGGCCTAGGGCAGAGTAAGACGGACCTGAGCATGATGGAGCGTTCCAGAGAACAAAAGAAAAGACAAGGCAGGGGGTCCTTGGCTGATATCCCGGTCCGATATGTGAGCTTGTCTCTTTCAAATCAAACCCGTCTTTGGTGATCCTGTCGCTCTAAAAGGATACCGGCCATGTGGAGCGGGAGCAGAGCGTGTGGGTGGTATTGAGGAGGGTCCACGAACAGGCCGAATAGACCAATCATGGGTGGTGTATAGACGATATGCGTGTTGGTGTTGTCCTGTAGGTTGGGCCAACTTGTCATGGTGATGAAGCCCAACTTGATAGGCGAAAGGTAAAAGGTGAAGAGGAGGGGCGGGATGATGTTGTCGTGAAGTCTTTGTCCGTCGTGCACACACGCATTTGCCATTTACGGAGCAGTACAGCTGTTGGAGGACGAGAAAAGGGGTAGGGCTTTAGATTGGCGATCATGGCATCTTGGTGGTGTTGAAAGAAGATCATGACGAAGATGATGCTATCCAAGTCAAAGCAAATACGGTACGCCAACCGCATACAGTATCCGTACATAGATCGAGATGTTCAAAGTATTTGGAGCCTGGCTGGACGTTGCAGGCGATCGGATCGAGAATATGTCAGTCAGGGGGGCATTCGTACCCATGCCCTGCCATGGCGTTCCTGTGTCATGGCATGATCGCATTTTGTCAAATCAGGACAAAGAATATGGAAATGCAACACGACCCTGCTTTGTTTGCTCCGGGGAAGAAGGTGAGTAGTATTGAAAATGGCAATGGCATAGGAAATGCATGATGACATTGGTATGAACTATGAAGGAGAAGAATTGAAGGTGCCGGGTGTGTTGTATTGCAGCTCTAGATGCTGTAGCAGTACTATAGTACTAATGTAGAGAGTTGACGGGAGTCGGGACTTGGTGGTGCACTTGTGAGGTGTATGCACGTACTAGGTAAGTTTACGACGTTTCTCGGCATGTAATTTATCATAAGCTTGTCCAGAGCGCATGGGTCCTCGCTTGTCTCTTTTTGTACGTAACAGTTGGCTCATTCATCAACTTGATCAAAATGGTCAACGATATTCGCTATCAGCAAAGGAAACGAACGACAAGCAATAATCGACGTTCGGAGACGCCGCTGTCCGTTTAGAGATTCCGTTCCGTTCCAGCCATCACCTTTTCTAGCAGGCTCTAACGTTGTGACGGTGCAGCAACTCCGCTACCGGTCAGAACACCAAAGCGCAGCAAAAGAAAGTGACGGAAAGGAAAAGGCAAGGCAAGGCGGAGGAGCCAAAGCTCCCATGCAAAACCCGGCAGTCCAATCAAACAACATGCATCCGAGCGAACCTTGAACCTTGAACCGGCGCTTTGGCTAACGTTACGGTATCAAGCGGGACCGCTTGGGCTTTGGGCTTGGGCTCGAGAGCGCGCTTGTCCAATTGCCGCCCTACGATAGTCAGCCCCCCGCGGACCGGACAGGTTTGGCCACATGGGTTTACAGAGTGCTGATGTGAAAGTGGCTTTTGATGGTTTGTATTGTATAGGTTGTTTGACACGGTAGGTTTAACAGACGTACTGTGGACTGACTCGACTGAACTAACTGAACCGAACCGAACCGTAAGTTATCTCAACATGCTATGGATTTAACACGACTCGATACAATACAACGCAGTCTCGGCTTCGGCATTGCTCGTCGTTGTCGTTACAGTACTCCCCAGCATTTTATTCGATAGGTATACAGCCTGTTCATCATAGTTCGACACAGACCAACAACTGCAACCTGTCTCTGGCTCTCGCTCGCCAAACAGGGGGAATATCTGGTCCATCGGCCAGGTTATCCCATCAGATTGGGATCTGTCTCCAGAAGGCTCGCGTACTATCCAACCAGGGCACTGAGATAGAAAATGGCTCGCCCACAGTTACGCATTGCTATCGAGTACTGTACCGTTTGGTTATCTCGCGAGACCCTTTACCTTATCCGGATGCGACTGAGTCGCCAGAATCCTAATTACATCACGGCCGAAAATCGCTAGATATCCATTGATCCCAGAGTGCATCCCATCTGACACCGGCACATTCGCATCAACAAAGGGAGGCTTCTTCAATTACGGTATTGTCGTTGTGAGAAAAGAGAGAGCAAGCAGCAAGGGCAGACCCCGGCCTGGCCTGGCCTGGTACGTACCTACCAGTACCACCGACATCCGCAAGGACACGGGCATGGAAGCCAAGCATCCCATCATCAACTCCACCGCCTCCACATCCACCTCTACCCACTCGAGCCACTCCACTCACTCTCACCTGCAAGAGAGAGTGCGCATCCCTGTCTCGCACTAAAGTTTAGCATCCCCAGTTGCTGCAGACAAGAGAGGTACGTACCCCTGCTCCATCCGCCCCCGGTCTCCTCCACGCGACGGCGTTGCCCGCGCTCTCAGAGATCTACCACTACCTACTCCCTCCTTTGGGCTGGTTTAAACTCTGCCATGGCCCGCCCTTGAATCTTGTCTTATCTTGTCTTGTCTGCTCCGTACTCTTCCCGAGTTGACTTCCTACAGTACCCTGAATACCGTACTCATCCATCTCGATCAATATCTACCCGCCCTTCCCCTCTTTTTATCCTGACCATTCACTTCCACGACCCTGCAACAATCGTTCCGATACTATCTCGAAACACCATCTCTCACAATACGATCCGATCCATATTCAAACCAGTCACGAGCTGTCTCGCCCTCAACAATGGCCGCCGACCTCATCATGCCTACTCTACCAGGCGAACAACAACACACGCGTCACTTCTTCCCTCAGCAGCGTCCTCACCATCGACGCAGCCAGTCATATCAGATCTCGGTTGGCCCTCAGATTTCACCCATCAACACCCACGAGTCCAGCAGCCCCGATTCCGCCTCCTCAAATCCTACCTCCCCCAGAGCCCATCATGCCCGAAAGACTCGCCCCATGTACATGCCTGCAGCTCTGCGCCCCAACCTGTTCCCTTCAAAGACAAACAAGATAACCATCGACGACGCTGCTTCGGCTTCCAGCACCGAGTCTGACAACACCCTGCGGCGCACCACGGGCAGCCTCATAAATCTGCCTGGCATGTCCGTCTTTGGCAACAAATTGGCCCGCGTCTCCACCGGCGACAGCACTCAAAGCAGTATCGACGAGGACTTTGATCACGATATGTTCCCCGAAGTCAAGGCCCAGCCTACTCGCAAGCACTGGAAGGTAAGTTGAGCAATCAATCAATTGCACGTTACTTGTTCTTCCTCGCACAAAATCTACTTGCATGCGCCATTGTCTCAGGTGTATCCAACGCTCCCGTCTTGTACAACACCACAGCCGTGATTTGTCTCATCCCTACATACACATGTCGCATTATTCTCGTGTTCCGCAGCCAACTAACTGTCTTTCTCCAGCCCGATTCCGAATCCACTGTCTGCGATGACCCGACCTGCAAGCGCACTTTCAACTACTTCACCCGCCGTCACCATTGTCGAAAGTGCGGCAACATCTTCTGCGACTCTCATTCCACCTCTGCCGCTCCTCTCGACCATGACGCCAAGTTCAACCCCCGTGCGCCTTTGTCCCGAACCTGTCGTCACTGCTTCGAAGAGTTCAAGGTCTGGTGCACCCGCAACAACAGCCGTGCCTCGAGCGCTGCGTCTTCGGATGCTCCCAACCCCAACTCCTCAGTCCCCATCGCTGCCGGGTCGGGAGATGCTTCTCAGCTGCCTCGTGGCCCTGAAATTGCTGCCAGTGTACCTAGGGACTGGAACTGGAGCACTTTCTAAGCGAACACGAGACTGTCTGTCAGCTGTCACCGGCAGCAACGACGGATCATAACAGGATGCTGCCTAATCTACTTGATTTGTTGAGATCGAGCAGCTTTGTTTGCATGCTATTCTGCATTGCCTCGTTTACGTCCACATACCACGAACCCACCACGTTCACTACTACCCCTGCCTTAGCGGCAGTATGAGATACCCGAAGCCCCTTCGCTTCACCAAGTCATGACAGAACGACAATAGATCGATAGAAATCACCTGACAAGTGCACTGTGCCTTGTCTAATTTCGCCAATCACCTCAATTCTTCAGCCCGTCACCTCACGCGCTACTTCTCGTCCAGGAACAGGCCATCAATATTTATCTGAGTCTTGTTTTTGGCTTTGCGTCTGCTTTTATCATTTGCTCTTTTATCCAAAGCGAGGCGTTTTGGAAAGCGGACTCGTCCAATCTGCTCTATTGCTCTTACTGGTTTCGATACTTCGCTTCCCAACACCAGGTCGTCATAGCAAATCAGTCTTGTTCGCGAAAGCAGACAAGGGGACTGATTTGCCGTTTACGCCATTTAATGTTTTTCTTTTTCTTGCAAGGGCGCCTTGAGAGTTACCTTGGACAGCACACACATAGATGGTTTGGGATTTTTGCATTGTCATGCGTGGCACTGAAGGGGGATTTATGATGTTGGTGAGCCTAGCTAGTCATCCGGCCAGTCTGGACTGGCCATGTGCCGCCAGATGTTGGACCGTCTTTGCTGCTATTAGATTATTACACTACAATCTTTCCCACCACATGCTTTGCCTTGATCGGTAATATAGCACACGAAATTGAGAACTCTATCCCAGTTGCCAGTTAGTTTATATTTGTGCATGCAAGCGGTGAGTGGCTAGTATATCAGAGGAGCTCTAATAACACACTTTAACGTGATTGCCTGTTGACGATGTCAACAGACGTGCATTACGTTCCATGAGGCTCTCATGCAACGTTTCTCAGAAGTCGTATCATGTGCTACAAAGTGATGCTATCGAGTCGGGTCTTGTTTATGCCTTGCACTCTAGATATTCTCGGCACGCTGCTATAACCCCCAGTGATGGCCGACAGAAGTCAGGTTCACGCTTGTTAAGCAGAAGACGAGAGAATACTCAAAATACAAGTTTGCTTCAGCACTATCAACTGTGCAAAAACTCTAGAACCGTCATCAGGCAATCGGAGCAGGGCAGAATGAACAAAGCACAGTTTTGCGAGTAAACTGTATATCAATTGACGCTATTTCCCCCCTTCTTATTCATGAATTCGGATGTAATAGTACAAAGTACGAAACGCTTTTATATCTATATCTTGCTAAGGCTAGAGGAGTGAACCTATGCTATCAAGGCAAGTATGATCACACGCTCATTTTTGCGTAGTTGAGTTTTTTTGCTTCAAGTCCTTTTCGGTCCTTCTAATCTAGGCCTTTCGTCGGGACTTGGCGCTGACCTTCTTTGGAGTAGAAGCCCTCGAATTCTCGTCCGAAGACCCATTGGTCATGTTCTCGCCGTTGTAGATCTCCTTTTCGATGCCCTTAGCAGCATCCCAGCCAGCCTTCTCGACCAGCGCAACGTTGGCGTTAACATCGTGGACTGCGTTCTTGTGAGAGACTTTGCCAGCAGCGTTACTACGCTTGACATAACTCGCAATGAAGAAGCTGACGAAGAGATAGGTCAATGGTGCTAGGTACAGCACGTTGAGCCAGATGGCAAAAGTCTCGCCTGTGGTAACGATGCAGGGTTGAGTAACGTAGCGCGTCTCGGTAGTGGAAGTGGTCTTAGCATTGACAGCCTGCGAGGCGACGGGGTCAGCACTGGCAGTAACACCAGCCTCAGCAGCGCCCCAAATAAACTGCTTGAGTGATTCGATAGCGCTGCCGACAGTGGTTTCTCGACCTGAGCCGGGGACGGCAGTAGTAGCGCTTACTGGAACGGAGTGTTGTTGGGCGTTGGTCACAGGAACCGTGTAAGAGATGAAGGAGTGAGCCATAGTCATGGATGCGCCAACAAGAAACTGGGTGATTTGCATCGTGGTAAGAGTTCGCTTGATGGGAGTAGGAACTCGGATGGAGAAGGCAGTCACTGTGTAGTAAAAGTACTAAGGGTTATGTCAGTCAAATATCTCAAAATGCAATTGGTAAGCTTACCATCAAAGAGTGAATGAACGAGTTGATGAGGACAAACATCCAAATGGGAGCAGACATGTAACGCAAACCAGCCCACATGCACAACATGGCTCCAGCATGGTGATAGGTCTGCAGAGTAGAGCTGAGCTTGCCCTTGGCGAGGATGATGAAAGTGTCAAGGACCTCGTAGAACTTGCTGAGATAGAAGATCCAGCCGTAGTAGGCCAAACCCTCATTCCACATACGACCAGCCTGTGTTCCACTGGGCAGGCCGTTGACGAAAGCGGCATTCTCAGCCGAGGAGGCAAACGAGCTCGAAGTCTCGTTGTAGTAGATGGAGTTTCCAAGACCCGGAGCACCATGTAGACGGCAAAAGCTGTCAGCGGTACCGGCAAAACCCTGAGGTCCCATGGGATGTTGAATGCTCCGCCTCATGCCGCTAAGCATACCCCAGAATGTCCAGGCGGAGTAGACGGCGAGAAAGACGTTGTGAAGTACCACAAAGGCGAAGAATGGGCGGGTCTTGCTGATTGCCCATGGCTTCTTGCCGTTAGACTTGTTATAGATATTGAGGCTCTTGACAGTGACGGCATAGAGGATAGCAATAGTCAGGGGGACCTTGGCATCGAGGGCAGCAGTGAAGATGTGCTCCGGGATGTTGAAAGGGCGCATGATAGAAGCAGGAACGTCGAGAGGTGCAATAGGAGCTGGCACATTCGTGGGCGGAAAGCTGAAGAGGGTCGAATCTGGCATCGAGCGCAGCAGCTGTAAATGCTCAGTCATGATGGCGGTTTGTGAGGGTTAGCTGGTTTTTTGGCCAGTGGGAAGAACAATGAGTTTATGGGTTGGCCAAGCAGTTTCACCAACCGCCTGCTCAAAAGCGATATTGACCTAGAGGCGGGTCGGTGGAAGTGTGAAAGATAAGAAGTGAAGCTTGGGTATAATGAGCAAGGTGAAGCCTCTTGAGAGTGGAATGATGTAAGGACAGCCAAGAGAAATCAAGACAATGCGCCGAGAAAAAAAAATATGAAGGCGGAAAAGAGAAGAGGCTCTGGTCGAGTTCTTAAGGATGAAGGAGACGTTGGCTTTAACTTCTTTTTTTCTTGAAATCCCCCCGGTCTGCTTGGACCGGAAGGGAGCGATTTGAGGGTCTTGCCTTCCTAGACCGGCCGGGGATGGGTCTATGGGTCCCGGACCTTTGTTCTACCTAGAGGTAGGCATGATCAGAGCTACCGAGCTGGAAACTCGCACCTGCTTGCCAAGGGTCGTACCCGTTGCCGCCTGCCTGCCTACGTGAATTTATTGTAAGGTGCTTATCAATTGGAAGCTGTATTTGGCAGGCGCCTCTGAATCACTGCCGTACCACGTGCACAATTGTTGTAGGGGTCTACCTAAATTAATGGATATAAGCCAAGCCAGATATAAGTACCTAAGTACTCGACGTTTTGTAAATTTCCGAAGCCATCATGAACAATCAATTCATGGCCCTGGATTACCTACACCACTTTATTACTGCATATGCAGTATGAATAATGGTCAGAGACTCATCTCACTTGCATTGACTGCCTAAGCTTGGCAAGTTGACGGCAGAAAAGGGTTATCATGACTACGACTCTGACTTGATGTTGAAAATTGGTGCGTGAGACAGAAAGAAAATTCCCGGATATGGATGAAAATGGTAATGTGGAGCTAGGCCGAGGCACGACCTGGAACACCGCATCTATGATACAGATTAACTAATGGCTATGAAATACAGTAGACAGGGAACTGTTAGAGGCTCTATTTTTCCAATAGATCCCTTACAAGATCCCCATCAACTGCCTATTTCTGATGTTCTGCAAGGGTTCTCGTGGATCTGGTCGACGTCGACACCATCGCCCGGTCTAATGATAGGTTTTCAGGCCGGGCCAAGACTAGCCATATGGATACCTGGCTCCTGTTAGAGAGCACATACATTCGCCTCGCTCTCTGCTATCGACCTGCCCGTAGCCCAGAGCACGCGGGGAATGTCCCCAAATTGGGCTGTCAAACAAAGTACAGCTATCCATCAATTCTCGAGGCTGATTTTTGTTGGGGATGCGCTAATGCAATGGCCATGTGGGACCCGCGAGCTAGAAGCTATCTTTTCTAGTCCGTACCTTATGTCGTGTGAAGCCGTTGATGCTGTCGTGTAAGTTGCAACGCCAACGGTAAATTTTGATGTACCGCCACGAGACACCGTCTTTGCTGTGTAGTTATGAAAGTTGACAGTCTGTTTTTTACTGAACTACCTCGGAATTCTCTCTTTGGCATTCACGGCCATCAGTTCATGATCTATCTGATCATATAGACTAATCGCATTGACGCTGCAGCATATCCCTCTTGCCAGCTTACCTCATACACTCCCTTACCTACTAATTATTTTCTGCCTACCTTGTATGGGGACGAGAGGCGAAAACTTAGATGGGAAAAAAATACATATAATTTCTTTCCGGCCTACCGGCGAACCGCGGCACCCCGAGCGAACCCCAGAATCCTCAACAAATCTATAACATCGGACTCCTCCTTGTCCTTTTTTTTGCCTCTTGGCCACGCATCTTTCTCTACGCGGCGCCTCCTCCGCTCTTCTCTGTTTCGTTCAAGCTGAGTCCGCCCCGGCCATGATTTGAATTTTCACACTCTGCAAGAGCCTGTTTTTGCACCCGGTGGAAACTTTGACTTGTCAACGTCCGTCCGTTCAAAGGCTACGCACTTACACGACCTGAGGAGTTATGTACAATTTAGAATGAAACACGGGCAATCCTTGTGCTCTCATAATTCATCATTTGTGCAGCAAGTTTTCAATTTACTCTGGCTTTTGTCAAGGTTAATGGTAACAATAGACTCAGCCTGCGCATAGTGAAGACCGGGTCCCGTCTGGGTCATTGTGGGTTCAGCTCCGTAACTCGGCCGGGAGTGGAGACTCGGACTTGTCCTGACCCCGAACCCGATTTACCCTTTTTTGCATCGTGGTCAGACCAATTCACGGCAACAAGTGAAATTACATCATCTCTCATGATTAACGTGGTAAATTCATATCTGTCTGTAGCTAAAGCCTGTCCCAATAATCATGCAATGCCGACTCTTCTCGTGTATCCAAATCACTCCATTGGCAATCTCTCACGTAGTGTACACCGACAATCGAAACATTAAAAGTGATCCAGCTTAGAACCACTCACCACTGAGCCAGCGGTTGAAGAAGTCAGAAGAAGCCTCGGGCTGGTCCATGGGAACCATGTGGCCAGCACCGTAGATCTGCATAAAGGTGAAGTTGCCGCTCGACTTGACCTTGCCGTACTCCTTGCCATCACGCTTGAGGCTCTTGAGGTCGGCATGGCTGAAGTCCTTCTGGCCGGACCACTGAAGCTTATCAGTCCAGGCCTGGTTGCCGAGCCAGTTGCAGATAAAGTCGGCGTCGCCAGCATAGATGAGAACGGGGATCTTGTCAAGAACCTTGGGGACGAGCTGGTGGTAAGGCTGCATCCAGTCACCGGCAAAAAGGAAGTTACGGTTGATGTCCATGTTGCAGCTGTCGTAGCTGCTGACCTCGGCACCGAGGGCCTCCTTCACCTCCTCGCGGTTCAGGTAGTCGGCGATGTATCCCAAGCCGGAGTAGCAGAGGTTGGAGCTGTCCTCACACTTACCTCGAATGTCGTAGACGTTCTGGCCGGTGCGCTGGTAAGGACCCATCATGGCGTTGTTGCAGTAGATGCTGGCGGGAACACAAGACCAGGCACTGCCGGACTCGTAGCAACCCTTGATCAAAGACTGGCAGCGAGGCAGGGCATTGTCCATGGACTGGCACTCGCTGTCGCTCAAGACGGAAGGGTAGCCACCCTCACCACAAGCCATGGGGCGGTAGTAAGCGTACTGGGTGTAGCCATCGGTGAGACCGTTACCAATCAGAACACTTTGAAGGTTGATGTTGCGGTCTTCGTGGGAGAGGATCTCGTTGGCAAAGACCGGGATGTAGTGGCCAGCATAGGACTCTCCAGCAATGTGGAAGTCTTGCTTGGCGTACTCGGGGAACTGGTGGAAGAAGAGGGTGAGAAGGGCATAGATGTCCTTGCCAGCAGCAACAGTGTTGCTCACGGAGCCGCCGCTGTACGAGTAACCAACGTTGACAGGCTGGTCAAGGAAGATGACGGAAGCGTTGTTGTTCCATGATTCAGGGTTGTTGACCAACTCGATCTTCTTGTTGATAGAAGCAGGGCCGAGCTCGAGGAAGAGACCGGTCAAGGAAGAGCAGCCAGGGCCGCCGTTGAGCCAGAGAACGACAGGGTCGTTCTTGGGGTCGTTACGGGACTCGAAGAACCCTGCGAGACATTAGTTAAGCTGCTCAATATCAATAGTTTTGGGTGATAATTTGGCACTTACAGTAGAAGAGGTGCTTGTCTTCCTCCTCATCGTCAAGGTAACCACTGTACTGCTTGACCTTGTCAACGCCGAGCTTTGAGGGATCGACCTTCTTGGCGCGGAGGTTGTAGTTCTCGAGCTTGCCGCCAACCTGGCGGTGCTTCTCGCCGTTCTTCTCCACCCAGAGGGACTGGACATCGGCACCCTTGACAACGTGATCCCAGTGGTTATCGGGACGACGGTTGACCTTCTTGGGCTGGGTCAAGACCTGCTTCTTGAAGGCTTCGACAGCGTCGGGGGCAAGAAGGGTAACCTCGTCCCAGACAGCCTTGGCCTCTGATGTGATCTCGCCGAAGAACTTCTCGAGGGGCTTGGTCCACGAGTTGACGTCGAGGTCGACATGGGGCTTCGAGTCACCGCCGAGGATCTGCTGCTCCTGCAGGCCAACGGCCGAAGAGGCAGCGCTCAGCACGAGCGCGGAAGTTGACAAACGCATGATATGTTGCTTGTGTCGACTTCAATGATTGTGCTGAAGATGGCGATGGTATAATAGAATGATGAGATGAAAAGAGAGATGTTGATGAAGGAAAGAGAAGTAAACGCGCAGGCGAGGCGAGCGACGTAATATGGCTGGGAAGCTTTCCCCGGTCTGGGCCTGAGACGCCAGAGCAACAGCAACCTTGCAGCTGACCCAACCACAGACCCCGCGGAGCGGCTATGTTTCCTAGCGGCAGGGGCGATTCAGGCAGTTGCTGGGGAGGCTCACTATCTGATTCCTATAGTATCTGGGTGAGTATCTGTTAATGCAGTGTTGCGTGTCCACCCCCATCCGCAGGTACCAACTAAGCTAGGAAGTTGGCTTGAGCCAACAGGGCAAAGGTCCACTTTTTCGATAATGTGACTCGAGCAAGCCGCTATCTCTCTCACACTGTTATGGAACCTTGATGAGCCGTCGATAAGAGGCGTTAAGGCGTCAACGGGAGTTGCTCTCCGAGGTTCGAGGCTGTCTCGGTAATTCAGAATAGAGAGGGATCTGGTCGCTAACCATCTCTGATTTGAGACCGGCGGTCTCGGGGTTTGCAACGGGGGACAGAGAGCCGGTATCAGTTGAATGACGTAGATGATAATATATTCATGCTGCAGTACGCGTCTGATAATGCATGCACTAAAACGCGGGAAAAGGCTGCACTCCTGGGCCTCGGTGTGTCTCAGTCTGACTCTTGGATGTTATTGGTAGCTCAAGTTGGCAGAAGCAGTCAACTTCTCACTTGAAATGATTCAAGTATGAGTCTCTGGAATGCTCGTTATTGGCCTGGTAGCTACTCACCCGTCACCTAAACACTATCACAGCCGCCTTGGCAGACTTGCTCCTAGCAGCCTAGTAGTATCAAGCAACAATAAATAACCCCAGTACGGAATTCGAATGAAGTGATAAGGTATATAAGAACACGAATCTAGTGTCTATTCCAGGCATAAGATTATTGGCAGATTCATTGCCTCAAGCACCGCAATTCCAATAGTAAGTTGTGGGTGCTCTCTTGTTGGTTAGTATTTGATCTGTTTTACCTACCTACTTGAAAGGCTATTAATTCAGATGCAGTGCAACGGGCTCTAGGGTTCTGACAGCATGGAGGTGCATGTTTCATTAAGAGCACGCGTAAGGTATAGGTAGACCAACGGCTCGAACCAGCTGGTTGGTTATTGGCCTCCTGGTAGGTTAGTTAAGTGTAAGGTTCATAAGTCTTTATATGCACCAGCTGGAGTTGGGGAAGAGAGCCGCCAAGGTCATCGAAGGATCCTGTGTAACAGGTGATTGTAAGACATCAACCTCTTGGAAAGGAACCGGCCTACTAAGCAGGGCAGCCAACCTATCTACGCTACAGCTTATGATAACCAATAACCCACGATGTATCTAGACTTGATACAATTCTCGGCTAAATGCAAGAGACTCCAAATCCAAGGCCTTATACTACTAATCTAAGTAGGTAGGTGTATGTAAGACAGACACTCGACTCCATATACCTACGTAGTAGATCAAAGTTCAAGGGCATTTAAGTGTCACGATAGTGGTATTGCATATACTAGCCCATTAAAATGACCATAAAAGAGTCATCGACACATTCTGAATATAAAATAAGCTGTCCAAAATGACTGACACAAGACTACTCGATGTGACTCAATGCATGGATATGACGAGGGCGCCCAGTCTTTAACACTGGTGCGGGGCATTACGCAGTAAGAAATCCAATCCTGGTTGATGGCGGGGTTAAGAAAAAAGTTCTAGTCCTTTTGATCGAAAGAAGGTACTTTAACTACCGCAACTCTCGCCGTCAACGTCCCATTACCTTTCCAATACTTTACGTAGCGTCTCTATTCTCAACTTGTTTCTTCACATAGCCGCCCACAATGTCTCGCCAGATTCAACAACCCTCCAACCAGATCAAGCTCACAAACGTCTCCCTCGTGCGCCTCAAAAAGGGCAAGAAGCGCTTCGAGCTCGCATGCTACAAGAACAAGGTCCTCGAGTGGCGCTCCGGGATCGAGACCGACCTCGACAATGTCCTCCAGATCCCAAACGTCTTCCTCAACGTCTCAAAGGGCCAGACGGCGCCCCGCGAGGACCTCGACAAGGCCTTTGGCAAGGGCAAGTCCACTAACGACATCATCCTCGAGATTTTGAAGAAGGGAGAGATGCAAGTTGGTGAAAAGGAGCGCGCCGCCCAGCTCGAGCGTGTGCACAACGAGGTCGTCAGCATAGTCGCAAGCAAACTGGTCGATCCGAGGACTAAGCGCGTTTATACGTCTGGCATGATCGAGAAGGCTCTCGACATGCTCAGCTCCCAGGCGCATACTGCTACACCCGACAAGAGCGCTGCAGCAAGCGCCAGCGGAACGCCCGCAACCGGAGAGGCTGGTGAGGCCAAGCCTCGTCCCAAGGAGCACAACTGGACCGGTGTCAGCACGACCAAGAGCGCAAAGAGTCAGGCCCTTGAAGCCATGAAGGCCCTCATCTCCCACCAGCCCATCCCAGTTGCGCGTGCGCGCATGAGGCTTCGTATTGCTTGTACCACCAATGTCCTCAAGCAGGCGGTTAAAGGAGCAAAGGGTGGCAGCAAGGAAGAGGAGGGGGAGCAAAAAGCTCCTGGAACAGTCAAGGACAAGATTCTTAGCTACGTCGAGCAAGTAGAGAGCCAAGACGTCGTTGGCTCGGAATGGGAAGTGGTAGGCTTCGTCGAGCCTGGAGCCTTCAAGGCTTTGTCTGACTTTATTGGCAACGAGACCAAAGGACAGGGACGGGTCGAGGTTCTAGACATGGCTGTGACACACGAGGATTAAATCACAAAAGTACACGTTCAAGTAGATGAGAGAAAACATGATACCCTTTCCCTATGCACCTTTTCCATGGCTAAAACACCAGTCTTTCCCCTATTGTGGACTGTGACCGTAGACTTTACACTGTATGCCAGAAGCGGCCCTTCTTCACATCGTCCCATAATGAACACTTTACTTGAATGCTTTTGATTCGTGACTCTGATCTAGAGTACAGCCCTAGCTGCGTATGCCGGAAAGCAATCCTCTCAAAATGCTCAGAAAGATGGAGAAACCAGCCGTCACGCCTGTCCACCCAGTAACCAACACCAATAAAAAGTTTAACCACCCTTCTTCTTGGAGACACCGACGGTCCTGCCACGGCGACCAGTGGTCTTGGTGTGCTGACCACGGACACGGAGGCCCCAGTAGTGTCGGAGACCACGGTGAGCGCGGATCTTCTTGAGGCGCTCGAGATCCTCACGGAGCTTGGAGTCGACACCGTTGGCAAGAGTGTGGGAGTCCTTGCCGTCGACGATATCGCGCTGTCGGTTGATGAACCAGGTAGGGATCTTGTACTGGGTGGGGTTCTGGAGGATGGTGACGATTCGCTCGAGCTCTTCAGAGGTGAGCTCACCAGCGCTGCGAGAAAGTTAGCTGCTTTGATTTCGTCGCTCGGGAGTCAGGTTTGGTCGTACCGCTTGTTCAGATCGACATCGGCCTTCTTGCAGACCAAGTTGGAGTATCGGCGACCGACACCCTTGATCTGGGTCAAGGCGTACATAACCTTCTGCTTTCCGTCGACATTGGTGTTGAGAAGACGGAGAATCTGCCCATTGTTAGCACTGCATGATGGATTTTCTCGTCAGATCGATTTCGATGCACCAAGCGATGGCGCGAGCGCGGCGGCGACGGTGTCGAATTCGATACTGGTGATACTGCAACGATTGCAGCGATGCTGGAGAGGATGACTTACGAACTGGAAGTTCGACTTCTCTCCCGAGACGAGCGACATGATGGGCAACTCTACCGGTCAGTTGCCTTATGCTCGTTGAGTTCGATGATCGGGTGTAGAAGATAGAAAGCAGATTCCAAGCCCTCGCTTATGGTGGAAATTCTTTGTGGAGTAGGGCAAGCGAGAGCGCACACAACTTTGCCCTAGTCGTGCCTCCTCATCTAGCCGGATTTGGAAGATCACGTGAACGCACCGGCTCTTAGGGAAGGGGAGGTATGGTTATCGCTCTGACACTGTGAGCTTTTTCTGTCGTCTAATGGCAGAATGACAAGCAATCTACGATAAGGTAAGGTATTTAGCAGCTTGCTCTAGACTTTTGATCATACTGAGAGATTTTGAGTGTCTTTGGCCATTATTTCATCCATCAAAACACAGCATTATCAGTCTGTGAGCAATGTATAAGCCCGTTTATCACACTGTCTGGATACCGAGCTGTCACCCATTAAACACAGTGCCTCCTCCTTTATCCATCCAACCTCACTCAAATTTTCCCAAACAATCCATTTTGGCTGACTTGTCAAACACGACTCAAAGCACGAATATCGCTCATCGAGGGACTCTATGATTCTTGACTAGATTCATTAGCACTCAAATTGCTGAGTACCTCCAAGGTAGGTAGCCATGATATGTGCTATTCGTGTCCTGCTTCTTGCAGCCAATACTTCGTCTTTTGCCATTGCTCGGTCAGTCCAGCTACGTCGACTGATCTTGAGCCGGATGCCTTCGCTTCTGTGTAGGCACGAGACAAGACCAATCCTAGCAACGCTTTTTGAGTACGGAGTCTTTAGTGTTCTTCACCAAATGAAGTCCTCCGTAATTTATCTGTTGTTACATTTCCCCAATAATCCTGATGTCTTTTTGTCGCCAAGCTCCGTATGTAAGAGGGATCATTCTCTCCCTAGTCCGCCAAACAAATTGTCCGTGGGGACATGTCCTGGTATCTATTTCAGTCGCTCCAAACTCCGATCATGTCCTGTTGTGTTCATAACGCGTAAGAATCTTGTATCGTTGTCGTCGATGCCTTCTAGGCCGAGACCCGTCTCTAGCCAGCTAGAAATCGGTAAGGGGATCGTAGCCCTATTGGAGTCAGCCTACTGTATACAAACAACTGCTGGTTAGACTCACCTTGTCTTGCTTGAGTTGGTTAGCCAGCAGTTCCGCAAGATTGGCTCTGTCTGTTTCCACGGCGAGATTGGTGCTCTTGGATTGGACATGAACTACTGCCACTTCTTTGAGGCCTCGAAGAGTCAAGAGCTCGTCCAACCCGAGGATATCCGTGATCCTGATCTGACGGTAGCTGAGAGGGAAGAAGGTTTTCATCAAGTCGGTTCGTTCACTGAGGTGCGCGAGGGTAGACTTTGAGATGCTGAGTGTGAGGCCCTCGAGTTTATCGCATTCGGAGAGCTTTTTGAATGTAGTCGCCGACTTTGGTCCACACCAGTGAACTTTGATATCGCGAACATTCTGGGTAAGCAGCGAGTTGCTCTCGAGGTGGTATTGGAGTTCGCAGCAGCAACGGAAACGAACAATCTTCTTGCGGAAGAAGAGACGGAAGAACTCGTGGTTTAGTGCCGGGCCCAAGAGTGATGGCAAAGCCTTCATCTGAGACGACTGAAAGGATCCTAGGTCTCGCTCAAGCTTCGGGCAGTTGCAGCTGACTTTTCGTACACCAGGCCTGATAGCCTTCGATTTGAATACCGTGTCGACCATCAAGTCGACAATGTGTTCTCGGATTTCGATAGGTAGTTTCATGATAGGAAAGCCTTCGATGGGTGGTGGTCGATCTAAGACAAACAGTGTTAGTTGCTGTTCGCTCGAAGGAATGTTATAACCACTTACCAGCAATTTCCAGAATTTCGGTGCACATCTCGATAATGTCGACGCATGTCTTGAGCTCCTGGGGATCCTTTTTGATTATCCGCGCGCACTTGGCTATCGTTTCAGCAACGGATTCTCGGCGCCTGGGACTCAGTCGGACCATGCTTCCTAACTCTCTCTCGTCGATGCTTCCCGCGTGGAAGCTTTCTAGGCCCTGCAGAAGGACCTGGATATTCTTGGTCAAGCCATAACGTGTGTCCACGGCCTTTGACTTTAGAGAATACCAAGTCTTGCTCGACATTGTGGTGATGAGGTGAACCGCAGCGCGATGATGGTGTTGTTGATGTAGGAAGGTGGTTTGGTTAGTGGAAGAGCGTGTTAAGAGAAGTGCCTAAGGAAGAGACGTCATTCAAGGAGCCTCTTTGATCCGTACCTGGCGCAGTAATTCAATGATGACGGCAGTGCTGGGCTGAATCACGGGCTGTTGTGATGTTCAACGTGACGGCAGGAGCCTGGCAGTGGTGGAAGTCATGCCCACAGCTACTAAGAATGTGATAATTTATAGGTTCGCCAAAGCCCTACGAGAAACGTATAAGGTTGAGTATTTCTGTTCTTATCAAAGAGTAATTGTGCACACAAGTAGTTTTCTAGCTGCTTGAAGTTTTCCTATCTTTGCTTAACTACTAGGTGTGCACTGCATAAGTATAGTAGTTACCGCCAGAGCTGTACCTAAGGTAGTATTTGCAAACAGCCATCTTGTTCAATTCGCCGTTTGAACTGTTGCTTTCACATTGGCTGCTAGCACGGTTTCACCAGTCTCCCTGCCTGCCATTCACTCGGGATTCGTTGGTAACACAGGCACAGTGATGTGAGCGTCCTGGCAGTAACACATACGTTCCCTGGTATGTTTGTTTGGACAGTGGATATTATTTACCAGAACATATGAGAATAAACATAAAAGAAGCTAGATATATATCTGATCTATTAGTTATAGGGTATGTTACGTGGTTATTACTTAAGTCTGTCAGGACTTATCCTCATAAGAGCTATTTTCATTACCTGCTAGTTGATTCTCAGGTGAGCAACAGACTGTACTACAACGTGCTAACCACCAATGGATACATTGCTGTGTTTCTTAGACTAAGCAAAAACTAACTGTCGCCTATCACTTGATAGTTATGGCCAGAAAAACGGTTTTCCATCGTTTGCTAAGAAGATCTAGATTGACACGTCAGTAACTACTTATATAACAGTGTGTGGTTGTGTTAGTCTACTGCTCGACAACTTATGCGCTGTTACGCATGGTGAAAGTTGATGTGCGTTTCGACGCAGTTACGAACTTTGACAGAAAGAGTTCTGAGGTATCTCATATTAGACAGGACAAAGTACCCTGTGTGAAGTGATGGGAAGTATACCCTATCAAGGTAAGCTACACTTGAACAATGACATTCAAGAGAATACGGACAAGCTAAGATTAAGTAGCGCAAAACATGGGCTTCACATGACACAAGTAGGAACATAAACATGAAAATATATAACCTTTTATTAGGCCTCTTAAATTTTGTCTAACGCCAATGTCTGGTCTATGACTCGCCAGTAACATGACCAAAATGCTATAAATCTTATACCAATCGCTAAATCCAATATGCTATTTCATGCCACGCGTCGTAGCGTTTCAAATCAATTCATGCGGTTTTTTCTGCGGTGCCCGAGACACCGTGCTGGGGAAAGGGCATGCTCATTATCCCAGCGGTGAGTGATAGCCAATGCGCACTGCTTTTGTTTGGCTATATTTGTGTTGTGCTTGTGTTGAGGTTTGTTGCCCAAGTTGATGAGGTGGAAACGTCTTTAGCTCAATGCCCAAAACTTATTGCTTGGATCGTCAGTCGCTGTTCCTGTTTGGGAATCAACGCTGATCCGGAGATGGTTGTATCGTCCAATCGGTGAAAATAACAGAGTAACAGACCGGGTCCAGCGGACGTGATCGGTTGGTGAAAATGAATCGCCCTAAAATGAGCGATCATCTCAAGCAGGCGTCTTTGGTGTGGTGTGTTGTGCCTGGCTTTTAGTGGCGGCTGTTGAACCGTTGTTCTAGAACTCTTCCAATTTGCCCCTATCGACAATCGGCGTGCCTGCATGCCCACCCATCCATTTAAAATCGACCTTGCAGATTCAAGTAATCAGCTACGACGACTTAACGGATGAGGAAGATGAGGAAGTGATGCCATCGCTGTCGCTATCACGGTCCAGAGAAAAGTTGACCAGACTAGGAGCTCGTGTGCAGCAGGGGCTGACGCCCATAAAGTCCTCTTCCTCAATCTGCTCGGGACAGGAAGCGCCAAAAGTGAAGCTGAAGTGGGAGAGCATCTCCTGATGCTGCAAGTTCTGAGTGGTCATTGGCTTCTCGCTGGGGTGTGTGATCTTCTTGCGGTTCTTGTTCTTGGGCTTTCGCTCCTTGGCATCCTTGTCCTTGGAGCCCCATGTCCAGGTGCGTGACAGCTTGTTGACAAGTGATGTTTTTGATGAGTCGGATTTGTCGCTGTTCTGACTTGACTTTGTCAATGTAGCTGTGATCTTGCCGGGTGTATCGGCGTCGACTTGTGATGAGTTGGAAGCGTCGGAGCGCAGAGCACGGCGGAAGTGTTCTCGGATAGCCATTGTGAATGTGTCGCGTGAGAGAGAATATGTGTGAGTGATTGGTTGTTGTGTAAAAGAATGCTTGATGATTCGAGTGTTGAGTGTAGAGTTTACGATGATGATCCAAGGCAGTGAGCTAAGAATTGATAGGATCCTCGATAAATGGGCGATCGTTGATCAAAATGGACACGGCGAGATAAGTGCAGCAGCCTGGACATTTAAACACGATCCCTGGAGATGGGAAAACCCCTCAAGAGTCTTCGGCCGTTTCGGCCAGTATGGGGGCATCCATACACTTCTCCGGCGACGCCTTGGAAACCTGGGCTTGGCTGTGGAGGTGGAACCAGCTCAAGGTCCCTGACGCTGGGTACGAAAGATACATGAAAGACTCCTGAATGGCCTCTGAGTGGTCGATGGGTCCTTTGGTCCCTTGCTTGGTGGGACGCAGAGCGAGAGGCAGACTGTGATTAGTCCGAGCCCAAGCTGGGGGGCAGGACGGTGGAGGCTTCGGCGGCTTACAATACGGGGCAGACCCTCAATGAGGTCAGCGTGGACCAGACGGACTGTATGGAGAACCCCTGTAATCTCAGGCCGGGGTACAAAGGGTACTTTGCTGCGGCTTTGCAACCTCCAGCTCAGCCATGTGGTGGATGGATCGGAAATGCCAGTTACTAGCAGCAGCGAATCCCATCTCACAGCGCCACTGTTGGGATGCCATCAGCCTCCAAGCGGCAGACGGGTTTAGCAAGGTTGTTTTAATTTAGGCTGATCATCATTCCGTGATGTCTCTTTGCAGGAAGAGATTGCTCTCGCAGGCACCAGACTTTTGTGCATGTGTACCAAGTGCCGTCCCAATTGAAAACCATTCACGCCACTGTTTGAATCGACGTAGCCGAATTGTCCGACGGAAACATGGCGTCAGGAGTTGACTTGAGCGAAGCGCCCCATGTATCAGGCCGTTGATACATGTCTCGCAACGTCCACGCCGCATGGAAACAAACTTTCCATCCCACTTGTTGGCTTGAACTATACTATGCCTTAGATTAGCAATACGTTGAGACGCGACAGCAAACGCCGGCGATGGTGTCCGACGACACCATCAAACTGTAGCTTGAATCTTGAAAGACGGGGTCGACGATAAAGTCGAGTCGTGATGCCCCACTAAAGTTATCGCCCCGACTTCGTGTCCCCTCTTGGTCAATCAGCATGTTGGGGGTTCTTGGGGATCTGGCTGGGGTCGTAAACACCCGAGGCTAACGAGGGCTAGACTGTACCGTATTTGCGTATGCACGTATCAGACAGGCAGGTAACGCCGAGCGGACTCCGTTGGTTGTTGTGCTCACGTTTCTTCTTGAGGATTGCCAAGATTTCGTGGTTGCCACTCTCTGAGCACTCGATTGGGTTGCGTTGCATTGAAGAAGCTCCCAGGCACCGAGGAATTGCTTCTGTGTATCTCCGTATAAGCGAAAATTCGCCAAGACTGAATACGGTGACGCGACTGGCCCCATTCCCGGCTGGAATCCTTCTGTGCAGTGTTGTTGTTCCCGTCGTCCGGTAGATTATGTGCCAGTCGGCCCTAGCTCGGTCATCACCTGAACCGAGAAATAGAACATCACGCAATTGTCAACTGTTCTGTACTGCAGAGGTCGTTCATAATCCCAAGGCAGAGTACTGTATGTATCGTCGTTGATGCCCTCGTATTGAACTGACGGCCTAAGTCGCTTGGGTTATGTGGGAATTCGACGCGTTGCCTCTCCGAATCCCGTTCTGCAACCATTACGGATCCATTATAACGACCGTCCCGCTCGGCAGGCATCGGAACGGTAGTCCAATTCCTCAGTTACGTATCGCCGTTTCCGTTGATTCCCGCTGTATGCGTCGCCTTGGCGGAATCTTATTGCCACCCGCTCTTGGCGTCGGACTTGGCGGGAGGTTATCAAGCATCCAATGGCCACCTGCTGTAAGTGGTTACTGTGAATTGATAATGGCGTCTGACGGCTCGAGTTTCCCCTTGATAAGCAGAGAGCCAGAGGCTTGAGCGGCTTGTGTTGTTGCTGTGCGTTTCGGTTTTGTTTTTCCCGAACTTTCTTTCGAAATTTTCTTGCCGGTGGCAACCTGCTAGCTCACGGAGTTGACGATGAGATATACTGTAGATGGGTGAAGATGGGTGTGCCATACTGATGCACTCTGCACAATGCGATATCCTGAAGTTATCCCGTCAACAACCGCGCAGGGCGCCTGTTAAGCTGGTGACAGTCAGACGGTCATAGTGGACCATCCTCGAGGCCTCGCTTACCGCTTACCTCGCCAACAATGCGGCCCTCGGACCCGTTCTGTTGTGTCTCGGCGGAACTCCGTTGCCCGCTGTGGCGAGGATTATCCTGATTTTTCACGCGACTCGAGGGAAGCGATCGCGAGCAGCCCATCTGGGAGGATCTGATTGCATCATGGTGGTTTTCCTCGGTTGGAATATGTAGACACTTCCCAAGGCATTCAATGTCACGGCCCACAGGGCACCCTTGACACAGCCTGAGGCATCTATGTTCGACATGCTGCTGTCTCGTCGGTTTCGGGTTAACGTATCGCCGGGTATTTTGCAGTGTCAAGCTCGAACATGGCATCTGACTGGATGAAAGAGGCAAAATCAGCCTCAACATTCGATAGCGTCTGTTGAGGCTCCCAAACGCTGGACCACTTAATATCGAGACCTAGCGGGCGACTACTGTGAACTCGTCGGGGTTTGAATCCATACAGGACGTCATACATCGATATAAGCGCCATCCTGGATTTTGCCCGTTATCGACATTTCTGAACCTCTAGGCTGAGGCTCGTCTTGAAGATTCTGCTGACCGCCTCGATTTATCAACTATTTTCCACCACGTGCAGGCATAAGCAGTGTGATACACGGGATAAATGCTCCTCGAAAGAGAAATAACGAGAGCTCGCTGCATGTCTTAGATATTACCCGTCAGTTTAAGTAGTGCTATTTATATATATCTATCTTACTATTTATATACATTAGGTCACATAATTAAAAAATTTCTTCTATTACTTATAAATATTTTCCTTTTTCCCTCTTTTATATATAAAATTATATATAATAAATAGTATAGAAAAAACCACTCTTATTACTATAAAAATTACTATATTAACACTAAAAAAGGCAGCTAATATTAAAAGATCTTAAGGGATCTAGGCTTTAAGGCTATAGTAGCCCTTCTGCCTATAGCTCCTCTATAGGCTTTATAGCCTTACCCTCTTCTTATTCCCTTTCCCTTTATTTGATTTTTTTTTTAAAAGTATAAATATTAGAAAAGTAGGCAAGATATTAATAGTATAAGCCTATAGCCTAGGCTAAGTCCTTTATAACTTAATATAATAAGGTTATATAGCTATATTATAATAAGCTTTAATAATATAGCCTTAATTAACTCTCTATAGTATAACCACCTGGCCTCTTATTAGGCATAAGGTCCCTCTATAAAGAATTACCAGTTCAGTCAGTCAGTCTTCCTTCTACCTATATATTAATCTATAATTAATTCTCTAATTACAATTAAGAATTACTAAGACTATAAGTAAGTAAACTATTTAAGCTTAACTATAATACTAACTGGCTATAGCTAATATAAT
>JAJJWO010000337.1:0-23238 GCA_021655895.1 Fusarium sp. NRRL 66739
GAGGGGAGTTGACGGGGAGGAGTTGGTGAAGGCACGGGGGGGTGAGGGCTTGCGAGGGGACGCAGTGCCCGAGACAGGGGCAAAGGGCTTGGTCTTGGGGGGCTCGTAGGCGAAGGGTTCTTCGGCGGTGATGCACAGATCCATGAGGGTGTTGTTATACGATATTATGTGCGGAGGGAGCGAATAGGTGTAGAGGTTGTTGAGATGATGGTAATGATACTGAGAAGGAGGAGGACGTCTAATAACTCGAATCACTCGCGATGGTGTTTGAAAGATGGTGTTAAATTATATCAAGTGCGTTTCATGCTCGACTCTGTTTCACTGAGGTCTTTGTTTGTGATCAACGCGTGAAATCGTGGGCGCGTTGGCTGTGATTGGGAGTGGGAGTGGGAGTTGGACAGGGGCTGACAGTGACAGCATTGCCAACTTTTACACGACACTCGATCATTACCTAAACAGTCTAGAAAGTCACTTTTGTTTGAAGAATTTCTCAGTATGATAGTACGATAGGATACCAAACGCTGCTACCTATAGAATGCTAAGGCTGCCGTTCATTCACAATGGGCTCTCCCTCAGCCGTTGGCAGCTCCCTCTTCCTCATCGTCTCCAGCAGACTCGGGTTTAGCACCGTTTCTGCTAGAAGAATCTGGAAGCTTATGATATACTTCAGGTCCTGGCCGGGGAGATGGGACTTTCGATTTGGTCGCCCCGTATGTACTTGTTGTAGGATTTTGTTGTTGGTTAGTATCCGTCGAGTTTCTTGGTGGGTTTTGGGGCGAAGTTTGACGAACACTTGAAGAAGACCGGGAGCTAACAATCGAAGGAAGAGTTGGATCGTTCAAAACAAGGTTTTGCTGCTGGTTCTGTGCTATAACGTGAAGAGGTACATAGCCATGCTGTTAGGTCTATAAGTCAAACTCGTACTGGACTATACATATAGGGAGAGCACTCACATCAATCACCAGAAATGCCCCAAGACCGTTGTTGGATATCTGCAGCATCAGCGACTCAAACTCCCACACGCTGAGCATTTCTCCCAGTGACACCTTTCTCACCGTCTGCGCCGGTGTCACGGGTCCTGTTCCGGGGAGAAGCATAAGAGTCGAGAAGTGGCTACTCGTCAGATAGAGCGTAACTTGACCGGCATACACCCTCTTTCCTAGTCCATGCTGTTTCGACCACCAAGCCAAGTTTGCTAGGAGTGTATCTCGAGGTGGCGCGTAGTGGTAGAGGACGTCGTTGCTGGCGAGGACAGTTCCTGCGCGGTGGAATATGACTTTGATCCTGATGGTGGGAACAATGACCGTGCGAGGCAGAGGGGCCGCGACTGGAGCCTGTTGGTATTGTAGAGGCGTAGGTACATAGGCCAGTGGAACTACGATGGTTGATGTGATGGTTGGAGGAGCGGCTGGGAGTAGGTAGTGGCCGAAGATGGGAGGCTGGAAGTAGAATGGCATGATTGTATAAGCCGTGAAAGCAGTGTATATGTCCCAATAGCAGTAGGAGAGAGTATGGAATTTGGAATTCTATCGAGTTTAAATATTTAAAGTCATACAAGGCTAGGTCATCTAATCACGATCTACGAAGGGAACTGAGTTGGTGATGATGTGTTTTGGTGTTGAGGGCTATGGTTGTATCGCTGAGCAACAGCCAAGCACTATTAAGTTCAGGGCATCAATTAAATGTCTTGATTAGGTAGGTACTGAATACATGCATTCAGTAGGTATCCTCCTCTCCTCTTTCTTTATATGTGGTCTATTATTATTCCAGGTTCAGGTGCTATGGAGTTGGCACTTACCCTGTGTCAAACGCCAACCTTGAGGGTCGACCTCCTTCCTACACACTCGGAACCATCATCAACTTCTTTTAGTATTCATCATCGGCCATCAGCCAAAACCCACTCGCCATTCTCTAGCACGACCAACATATCCAGATACGGCAATGGCAATCCCAAAAAGTCAAGAGCACGGATCCATCTGTGACGTATCGTTTCTCGCCAAGATCGGCGGGCCTCGTCCTTGCTTCTCGCCAACAAGTTGCGCTACCGAGATTATGGACGGGATCAAACTCTATCGATCGTTGTTCTGCAGGGCTTGACTGTTGGGAGGCAATCAGCAGCCATCGTCGAGTGGGGGACGGCGTGGACAACGTCAGACAACAGGGAAATGCCCTTGGGTTGGGTTACAGAAGACGCAGAGTTGGAGGGTTACAATGCCATTCAACATGGAGTTGACTGACTCCGGCCTCAGCAACATTTGCTGTACTACCCGGCGGTGACGATGACTACAACAAAGCAAAGAAGAGAAAAGAAAGGTGCGTGTATTCACATGTCCCTCACCGCAAAGCAGAGCGTCAGTTGATCTCCAAAAAGCTTAACCATCCCTCCACAAACGGACCCGACTAGAGCGCCACGTCTTCAACGTCCAGTCGTTAGCCTCTAACCAGCCCTTTGATAGGCCCTACTGCCGCAGCCTGCATCGCACCGGCTGAGCTGTTCCGCGTAATTTTTGAGGATTGCGACCTTTTGGATTTGGAGAATGCCGTGATGATTTAGCGGCTTCGGATACACGGTGGCGTCCAAATCCCATCTTGCTTCCTACACCAACCGACTTGGCCAACCTCTTGCTCTTGACCAACTCAGCAATCATGATACAATGAAGCAAAACGGCATCCTTATCCCACCATGGTTCGAGTATCATGAGCCGAGCTGTGAAGACTTGGCTATTGTCAGCATTGTATGGGGTATGACCCTGTGCTTGACCCTGTTTGGTCTCATTCGCGTCTGCATCCAGACCTATCACCAATGGAAGCGCGCTCACAGGATCACGACCTACATGGTTCTTATCTGGCTGGAATTGGTCGCCAGTGGTATCATTGGAGGTCTTGCCTGGGGCTATGTCCGTGGAACCATTCGTCCTGGGTATGTCTAATACTTTTACAAACATATCTATCTGCTTGCTGACCCTTGTTCAAACAGCTTTCTGATCTACTTCTTTCTTCGTATGTTGCCCATACAAAACCTCATGCCCCAGCTAACCCCCCATAGTATTCCTTTGGGTGTTCCAAATCCATTGTATCATGCAAATCATCGTCAATCGAATCGCTCTCCTCGCCGTCTCCCCAACCATTGTTCGCCGCTTGAAATGGGGCATCTTTGCCATTCTTGCCGCCATCAACATCTCTGTCTTTTGTATTTGGATACCTGCTCGCCTGCAGATCAGCCAGACTTACATCCATATCAACAACATATGGGACAGAATTGAGAAGGGTCTTTTTGCACTCATTGACTTGGCGCTGAACTTTTACTTCGTCTACCTCGTCCGCTCGTCCCTTATTTCATATGGCCTCACCAAATATGTGGTACTCTACCGCTTCAATTTGCTCATGGTCGTTATCTCTATCTCGATGGACGTAAGTCTTGTTTATCAAATACATCATGCGGCTCGTCTGACATCCATCCTAGATACTGATCATCGCAACTATGTCACTAAGCAATACTTTTCTGTATGCTCAACTTGCTCAATGGTTTCCCCCAGCACTAACTCAACCAGATACGTTGAATTTCACCCACTGGCATATCTTGTCAAACTTCATATCGAACTATCCATGGCTCAGCTCATCGCCAAGATTGTCAAGGCCTCTGGTTCCAATCTCACTTCTCGCTGCACTTGCCATGATCATCATAATCAAATATTCCTAAATCGTATTCAATCTCGGCATAGTGCCCCTGCAGCACCCCCTTTAACTGCCCCAACCACTGGGAGGTTCCGTCGGTCCTGGCCCGCTTGGTCGAGAGACATACGCATTCGCGAGAAGCGTTTCGGAAGAGGGCGGCACTCTATCTCTTCGTCGACTCGAAAGACGGCTACGCCAGAGCGCTCTAGCCACCTAGAGAACAAGTCACAGACCGTGGCGTGGAAATCAGCATCACCTACGAACAGGATACCAACAAAGAAATCCACGGTCTTGCTCAATATACGTATGCGCAGACAGGATAGTATCAGATTGGCACAGTGGTGAGACAAGGAACATGCCGAACTGAAAGGAAACACTCAGATCAGCCTCAGCCAAGTAAAAATCTGGCTTTCAGTCAGAATCTCCATGTGGCTGTCATCTCGTCCCATCCCGGCAGACAGTTCGGCCCCACCGAACAACTACCGGCTCACCCCGGCTCTTCTCCCCACGATCTCCACCGCGGCGCAGCTATGATCAGGCATTTTCGTTCCGATGGGGAGGGAATGTTGCGGAAGACATGAGTTGACACTGTACTTGAGATGCCTGATGACTTGTGAGTAACCGGTAAGCATACTAATGGCACAACTTCATGGCCCTAGACTAACAAGTCAACCAGTCGAATGAAACAAGTTCAATATGCGATATGATTTATAACCAAAGCTGGTTACTCTTTCATCACCCTACGCTCTTGCAGAAAATACAAATACGTATGTATCCAGTCATACGTGCAAGCTATTATCGATCTTGAGTAATGTGATGGCTCAGAGATTAAACAAGGACAATGAAAAGGATATTCCAAATAGGCGAAAACAGAACTTTCAAAATGCAGTGTATCATGAGATGTAATGATCATGCCGTGAGATATCATTTTTGTAGAGACGCTAGTCATTATCCAGCCTGATCCGCTATTGGAGAAATAGCAAAAGAACGCCGTTGATCCTGTACAGAGTGCCATCGAACCTCCCCTATCATGTTTGTGACCCCATGCCGTATATGTTTTTTGTTTCCGATCCTATACCCCCTGGGGATAATATTCATGCCCCCTATTTCCACATTGCTAATAGCCATATAATGCCACCCCAGAATGCTTTGTCATTTCTTGTCCTCTCAAATGTGTTTCAAATGCTTTGCTCATTTCAAGTCGTAAAAGAATCATCCACTTAACGTCGAAACGCCACACATGCTCCCAAACCCTAAACGGGCGGGATCGCTTATCTCGCATTACACGGATTCAGGGACCGGGTTCTCGTGCTTAGCGGTGCTGCCCTTGCCTCTCCAAGTGCTGACGGCAGGGATGTTTGCCTCGTAGCGGACCTCCTCAGTGCCATAGGCTCCCGGGGTCAGCTTAATCAAGGTGTGTAGCGGAACGTTCATCCAAGGGCTCTTAGACTGGTCCTTCTTCATGAAGTAAGCGTAAACACATCGCAAGACGGCTTGGTGAGTGACGATCAAGATATCCTCGCTACGCTCCAGTTCCATAATGATAGGCTCGAGACGGATAACCACGTCGCGATATGATTCTCCGCCACGGTAGCGGTAGTTGTACTTGTCTTCGTCACGTGCGGCAAAATCCTCGGGATATCGGTCTTTGATCTCCTGGTAAGTCAAACCGTCGCACACACCCGAATCAAGCTCGTCAAGAGCCTTCCATTGAAGCTGGTTGTAGTGCGGAGGGAGGAAGCGAGCAGTGGCAATGGTTCGTCGCAAAGTCGATGTCCAGACTGTGAGTGGACGATCATCCTAGCAGAGTGTTAGTGAGGGAAACAACATTCAAAAGGCAACTAGACTTACGCCGACTGATTTTCGGACGAGCTCAGGAAGTTTCCTAGCATATTGCTCACCACGAGGAGAAAGAAGGGTATCACCGCCGATTCGTCCATCAATGTTGTACAAGGATTCACCGTGCTGCCAGGATCATTAGCGGGCGCTTCAAGCAGAGATTGCGATTGTCTTACTCTTGATAGCCAGACTGAGCGAGGACGAATGTGAAGGTTCATGAGGTAGTAGACAATTCGACTTTGAAGATAATCTCGGATACGGCTAATAATGACTTGCTTGCCGACGTCCATGATTTTGAGGTAAGTCAGGTGAGACTCTTCGCCGTCGGCGTCAATGGTGCAGTATACTTTTTCGTAATTGCGGATGCGGTTACGGAAGTCGAGGGCAGCAGTTTCGGGGTCCTGTCCGCGATAATCCGGGCTAGTAGTCTTGACATCGCGGATATTGGCCATGATGAGCTCCTCGTCATCGCACTTGCTCTCGACAAAGAGAACCTCGATATTGTGCTCATTGCAGACTTCAAGCACCCACTTGCGGCGTTCCAGAGTCGAGTTTGTGGCATCAAGTATACCGACAACGCCGCCGGAGCGGAACCAGGCGAGCATGTCGGCAACAGCAGCTTCGGCGGCAGCGCGGCGAGTGCGCTCTCCTTCGGGGTTATTGATGTCGAAAAAGTCGGCCTTGGGCTGAGGAGCGTCATTTCGGCGGTAATTGCCTACGTTGAAGGTCTGGGCTGGGATAGAGAGCCATTGCAGATATCGCTGGGCTAAGAAGGGGTTGTTAGTCATGATACGACATGACATGGCATGATAGCGACGAGACTTACCTCGCTGGGCGATATAACTCTTGCCGCGGGCTGGAAGACCGACCATGACGACACAAATCTTGGTGTCTTCGGCCTGAACGCCGACGCCGTTAGTTCGAGAAGGCATCGTGGTTGAAGAGAAGAAGCAGGGAGTTTGGCGGAGTGAGGTTGAAGGTACAAGCCGGGACTGCGACTACCTAAGCAGCGCTATCAAGGCTTGAAAGCAGGAAGAGCTAGGTATAGATCAAGTAGAGGGCAGAAGCTCCAGTACTGCAGAGACATGAAACAGAAGACAAGATAACGTGATGATGATCCAATCCAGTCAAGTCAATGTCGGGTAATTGAGGTGAGCCGAGGTAGGGCGTGAGGAGGAAGGAGAGAGCTGGGCGAGTTCCTTCCAAGTTCCAGCTCAGCCGAGATCAGATGAGGCAAGCGCAAGCACGGTAGGTAGAGGGACAATATGGCCAGGTCCTTCCCAAGTCGATGACATGCGTGGTCGAGTCGGATATGGAGAGTGAACTAGGTAGTCAATGCACGAAATAATCGATACAACGCTCTGGGGTTTCGGTCGAGGTTGTGTTGGAGAAGTCTCGCGACAATGAGGAAGGATCAAACGATTTTGATGGGATCTGCAAACGACACCCGGAGGAAAGGAACCGAGACCTCGGGGAGCAGCTGTTGGAGGAGGAGATGGTGGGGGAATCCTCGTCGTGAGTGAGTGAGTGAGTGAGGGGTTGTATAGGTACTAAGGTATGGATGAATGGAAAAGAATTGGCAAGTTATGTATGGATGGAAGGACTAGAAAGAGATGTAGATAGGTAGCTGCAGTAGCTTCTCTATGCAGTACCAGGTTGTACCAGGGGGTCTTTGTCCAGACCAAAAGAAGAGAAGAACAAAAGAGGTGAGGTGAGTTGAGGTGAGAGAAATGCAATGCAAATGCAAATGCAAGCTACTAAGCTACTAGGTAGTACTGTAGCTAGCTCCAGTCTGGTCAGAGAGCAAAGACTAGCTGATAGGTACAGCTTGTACTGTGATACAGATACAGATACAAATACAATAAAAAGAAGCAATAGCCTTTAGTCAAAGCAACAAAGCTTTCTTGATCAGACACAACAAAAAATCAGAAAAAGAAAAGAAAAAATCATGTCGAGCATGCGGCTGGCATCGTCTTTCTCATGGTCGCGGCTCCATCATGAATGACGATGAAATGGAGACAGGCCAATTGAATTACGTCGCCGCCCCGCCAATGCCCGCGATAGCGATCCACTGCCGGGGGCCAAAGCCACGGGCCCTGAGTATGGGAGTCAAGGGTTTGCTTGAGACGCCTTGTCCCCGAAAACCCCCTTAGCTTTTCGTTTGATGGTGGGGGAACAAAGCCACAGAGCTGCCAGAGAGCGCTAGCTCAGCCCTTACTGCATCTGCTTGGCCGTGATATGTCTCCGGATCCTCCCGGTCTAGCTCCGGGGAAAGCGACGGATTATCAGGCTTCAAAGGACCGTCTTTGGCGAGGATAGTGCTGATGAAAATAGCTGTGAATGATGCCCCTGGCTATGCGCATTTAGCCAATTCACCCTGGGCACCGGCGATTAGCCCAGGCGCAGACGCTGACAGATCCGAACCTCATCACTTGCCCCGTGCCTCTTCCCGGAGCCATCATCACCATCACCATCAGCCGGTCTGGTCGCCGCTCACGAGACCCTTCTTGGCTCCGGGTCTGTCCGGATTGGCACCAATGTATCGTGTTGCATGTCATGGCTGAGGTCAAACTTGCCGGTGCCGGTAACGTCGTCGACCGATGTTTGCATTTCCAACGCGTGTGACCTCCCTCTCTCTCTCTCTCGCATCTTTGCACCCAATGTTCCAAAATCTTCAAGACGTGGGGTCCCCTTTCAGAGCCAAAGTGTCCACTCAAGGCTCGGTTTGCCGTGTCCTTACACCGCCTTGCGGCTTCACGATAGTTGCAATCTGGCGGATTGGATTCGCTCGCTTGAGCGAGAGCCCGGTTCAAAAGCGGATTTCCCGAATTGATACAAGAAATATTTGTGTCTCACCTTGCTAAAGGCCCAGGTATTTGCACGACCCCTTGTCCGCGTAGGCGGACCAGCTGCGATGCCATTCATGGTGGATGGTCTTGTGATATCGATCGTCGGTGAGGGAGTATCAAAATCGTGAGATTCTGGTTTTTTGTGGTTCCGTGTCTAGGTAAGATTCAGCTGTTTCGGTCAAGAGGAGGCGCCCTTTGTTGAATCTCGTGGGTTGAAGTCCGTTGACAGACGGCAACAACTTCTATTGCTGGTTATCGCGATAAGCATCCCGCCATCGAATAATGACGTTTCACCCTCACGCTTTTAACTTTGGATTACACGAGAACGTCCTCAATATAGAACAGCTATTGGATTGATAAACTCCATATGCAATCAAACCAGAACAAAAAGAACATAAAGCTTAACTATCTAATGCCCAATAAAATACAACTGAATCTCCCCCCTAGTTAATGAATAGCTTTCAGAAATTGCAAGAGCTGATAGCTAACGGCAAGAAGCAGTGCCCCAAGCACAATCTTGATAATGTAAGCCCCAAGCGGACAACGGAGCTTCATATACTGGTAACACTTGTCAATGGCCACCACTATGAACATAGAAGCCACCACCAACGTCCAGAAAGGATACGTTAGGCTCGAGTCCCAGATACCTAAATCCAACAGATAAGACTATGCCGTTGAGTAAAGCAGAGCGAGGACATACCTATCCAAGTTGAAAGCAGACCGCGAGTGAGAGGGACCAGAAATGTAGCCTTGGTCGGGAAGATGGAAAGAAGAGTATCCATGTTGTGGATGACCACGTTTAAGTTATTACTGATTATTGAAAAGGTTGGGAAAGTGTGCGATTAGTTGATCAAGTGTACTTGTACGTGGGAGACATAAAAAGTGAGCGGATCAATTACTTTTCAAACCCAACAGAGACAATATATACATACCGTAGACAGTATACATCATCGAAAGAGGTTACAAATATAATCAACTGCAGTATTGGCCCAGGTCAAAGTACGGTCACTTCCATGAAAGAGGGCTTTGTAATTTGATTATAGACACTGATTCTTTTGATCTCACATTGAACAAGGCCTTTGTAATCTAAATAAAAAGAATCAAGGCATTCTATCTAGGCTTTGTCGGCAGTTGATCTGGTCCCTAGATTGTTCCTATTGCTTTGCAAACAAAGGAAAAAGTGCCGCAACGAGATTCAAGCAGCCTCGAGACAAAGCAAGGAACTTTGACAGGAATGGTAAAAGGATTCCTTTGTTTCTCAGTTAATACCTTTGCTTAGCTATGGACAAAACAGGCCAGTTTCCACACTCTCCTTTAAAAAGTTCATCACTTGAGAGAGTAATTTGGTCAAGAGACACGGCCTATCAAAGACAATAGTATAAAGTCTGATTAGGTTTTCGAAGCTGAGGAGTGCGGTACAATAACATTATCCGTATAGTAAAAGGCTTTGTTACAACAGAAATACATAAGGGCCAGTTAAAGGGGTATAGGATCAGAGTTACCCATTCTCCCCTTCCCCAAGCCTCATCCTCATACGTTGCCACACCCATCGTGGTCCATTTGTCTCTTTAGATAAAACCTAGCTGAGCGTTTATAGCACCTCCCATGGCAAGATACAATGACCTTGACTGAAATTACTGTCTCGACTGCCTTTTCCTCCGGGTTGACAGCCAACTAGTGTTTAGAATAGAAGCGCATCTCTGCACCGCCAACGTCAAACACAGCCACAGCATTCTGGAGGAACACGTCACCAAGTATATATGGTCCAGATCCGCCGGTGGAAATGGCAATGGCGCATTTTCCAGTCACCGGCTCGACCAGATCTTGATAAATGAGATCAGCTGAATTGATCCAGAACCGAACCCCTGAGATGATAACTGCAAAATGAGGGGGGATTGCGTCGCATGAGGCAAAATACGCGCCGAACTGAAACATGTACACGGCTGGTGGGTCAAAGGCCTTTGCAATGGCTTCAGCGAGAGCTTGTAGATGTGTTAGCAAGTCTGAAAGGATGAAAAGAAGGGCTGACTAACGAGGAGGAACATGCATCATCGTGGTTCCTGTGTCGACAACATATGGGTACTTTCCCGTATCCGTAGTGCTGCCCCATTGTAGGCCATCTGGGATGATGGTGTAGAAGGATGGTTTCCACGCGGTGATTTCCAGGTCTACAAGCTTTGCCTGTGAGTTTGTTAGTGTATCTGGATGGAAGACATGTACTTATTTTGATATGGAGCCAACTCACAATGATGAGATCTGTTTTGGCAAACGACTTGGGGCGTCGGGGCATGGGAGGAAGCCCACCCCAGGCCAAGATGCCGTCGCTAGTGTTCCTGTCGATGGAAACGCTGAAGACAGGGCTCATTTTGCCTTGTGCAATGGCGTTGGTTAACCAAGGGTTGTAAGGGAAATTGTTCCATTCTGACTCATCGCCTGGCTCGCCCAGGTAGCCACTTGTGAGTGATGGATATGCAAGACCAAGGATACCAACAGTGACGTTGTTACCGTGCCAGTAGGTTCTGTTGGCCAGTCCGACCTGTTGCTTGGAAACCGTAACTCCGCCACATGAGATGTCCGAAAGACCCATGGGACCTGATACATCCTCCCCAGATCCGTACCGTCGGTGGAAGTGTATCTCTGGGAGCTCTTCATGACCAAAATCTTTGATGTGTGGCTGGCCAAAAGCACAGGACGCCTGGCCATGACCATTTCCAACGCTGTCCTCACATCTGAAGCCAGTCTTGACCGCCCAGGTATCGGCACTTCCGGTGTCGAAGATAAACCAGGCAGGCGTACCATCCCAACTGCACTGAATTCCGTAGGCAGTGGAGAAACTCCCGACAGCGGAGATGTTTTGAAAGGGAGCAACGCCCTTTCCTAGTGCAGCGTGGTAAGGTCGAGCAAGGAGGGAGTGGAGAGATCTTTTGTAGGGCTGAGTTTCGGCTCCCAGGTTCTTCAGTCGCGATACGCGGGTGCTGGTGCGGTCAGAGATTTTGGCGGAGAATGACTTGGCTCGTTCGAAGGAGAAACCATTGAGCGAAGTCGACATGTCCCAGTGCGCTTGACCTGCTTCGCGGCTCACAACAGCTGAAAGCGCAGGGCATAGAATGCCTGTGATGAGAACGACGATGAGGTTGAGCACTTTCATATTGGCAACGTGGAGGTAAGGGGGGGGGGTCCGATAAAGGTTTGCCAAAGGGAGACAAGGTGAGGAGAAGGTTGTTGAGTGAAGAAAAGGAAAAACAGATATGGATTGCGAGAAGCAGGAGAAGACTTGGGTTGGCAGTGCTGTGTGCGCGCCTTCCTCCTCGCGTGCCTTTCATTGTAAGGAAGGAAGGTGCCACATCACTGGAAAGAAATTTCACAAATACCTACCTAGGTAGGTAGGTACCGTACCGTGTTTACCAATTTAAAGGTATACGTCAACGGAAATACACCTAAACATTTGAGGGCGCAACTAAGAAGTCCTCTACAGCTTGTGTATACTGCTATCGTACGATGGCGTCTTGACCTTCAAAGCCTGGGATGAGTTAATTCCTCCAACAACAGGCCCACAGTCTGAAATACAACGTCGGTTTCAAGTCGGATGTCGTAGGCATAGACTTGCCTCGCTTGAGGCATCCTGTCACATCTTCCGATGACTTGATGTCGTTGGCCAGATTGCCAAGATGTCTCAGGACCCTTTTGGCCAATTGAATTGATATTTGGAGGGAGTGTAGGAAAGATGCGACGGAAGTGGTTGGCGTCGAGAAAGGGGTTGTTAGGCTGCTCCTGGTATAACATGTCCGCGTACTTGTTTCTGAGGAAGTTCGATGTACCTACATATAACAACATCCTTTTCCAGCAGGTCGGTAACGCATGCCTTATCCGAGTCTAGGATAGTTACACTCGTCTATTGTTTCTACTATTAGCTCAGAAAGTCCAGCCCATATCCGATGAAAGATAAAACAAACCTCTTTCAGACAAATCTAAACCTCTTGGTACCACTGGTTAACGCAAGCAGGACGGCAAACAACCAGAATAAAGCAACAGTACAGTCGCATTTCTTATTACTTCTTCCTTACAGCAACTAAGGCTATCAGAGATTTTTCTAAGCCCGTTTTATCAGCCAAAATCAGGCCTCTGAACAGGGATTTACATACAGTGAGGAGTTTTGTCACTCCAATCGACTGCCATGTCTTTAACGCAGTCTTCAGCTCGGCAAGACCTTCTCAGATGACCATAGAGCTCGTAAGTAAGTCCTAAATTTTAGTTGCTCGTCGTTGGTCACTGATGTTTCAAGGAACTTACCACTTACCGTTGCCACTCAGTGCTGTTAAGGAAATCTAGGATATGCACCTATTTATCCTTGTTTTCTTTTGTAACCAGAATATGTAGCGGCTTGTCTTCGAGTTTCATGGGAACAGATAGCTCCTCTTCTAGGATATCCTCCAGGGCTTGACTGACGTTACGTTTTGCCGACTTCCCCTTATTCTCCCTTCTATTCTTGTTAACCTCCTCGTGTTCTAGGGTCATATCGAACCCAAAACGACTTGGAACTAAGGCCTTTTTTGCGTCATCCATCGGGTTCCTGTACAGATGGGGTGAATTGTGAGCTTCCATCTTCAATCTGGCAGTCCTTTTATGAGACGATCCAGATCTCCACCTGACAAAGCCATGATCGCTTGCTGAGACGGAAAGAAATGGCGAGAATCCAATGATCAATAGATGGCCTGCAGCTTGCCTGCGCCTAGCCAGGAGTGGCCGACATGCCTGGGTTGTCAAGGGTAAGTAGTCGTATGGCTTGACTTATGGAATAATTGAAAGATGAAGGATGAAGGTTTTGGAGAAGAAGCGCGAAGTATAGAAAGAGAAATGAAGATGGAAGAGAAATGACGATGGAAGAAGCCGGCAGCTCTTTGACTTTTGTCCCAACTTTGAGGCTGGTTGACTAGGTATGATTCATTATCAATTTATACTATATATAGTGGGTGAGCAAAAGTTCTGACCCGACTTTTAAATCTCTATTAAAAACTACTATTTTTAACTATATATTAAAAATACTTGTAAAATACCTATAGTTATATATAATAAGAATCTTATAAATAATTTAAGCTTTTATTTATATTTATTAATCTTATACGAAGTTTCTTATTATTTATATTATATTTAAATATAAAGTCATAAGTTATAAAACGTATTTAAGTTTTATCCTGCAAGCTCCCCACAGGAGCAAGACATGGGCTTGGAATGTATTAAACTTCAGATCCTGTACTACACGAAACTGGGAGATGAAGTTTGGTGTTAGCAATTATGGATAGAATAGACGAGAAACAAGACAGTACGCTTAAGGAATCTCGCATCTCTCCTCTATTACCTAGCTGATAACTATCAGTCTTATACGAAACTAAACGATAATCTCACCGTTCGCCCCCTTTTAACTATTAGCGTTCTCACGTTATCATGAGGCGAAGTAAGGCCAACTAATAAGATGAGCACTCGGGGCTGCTTACTCTTGGCGTGAGCGTCAGCATCTCGCACCGCCTGGATCTCGCTGATGAGAAGCATGATCATCGTCTGCAATAGTGCGGCGTTCAGATCTAAAACTTGATGAGTTCGAAGTTCATTGGACTGGAGGCAAATGACTCTAGAGCCATTTTCCAAGGAAATAAGGCTGAATTTCCTTTTTTGTAGTTTCTTTTCAAGATCTTACAGTAGGTAAGCCCGGCTGCATTGCTTGGAGGTTAGTTCAACCAACCATGCATAGGGCGATGATGATGAAAACAAGGAGCTTAGGACGGGCGAGTCTATAAGAAAGAGAGCTTACGCTTCCTGTTGGATGAATTCATTCGTCTCAGACTTTTCCTACTCTTCATCTCAATCCCCTGACGCTGTTCTCTTGTGACAGCAAAAGCCTTGTTTGCCTTTGTAATTACACTTATACCGCATCAACACCATGTCACCTCCCCCTTCCCACCTTTCAGAACAGGCTGCCAGCATTGAGCAGACAGCTATTTCCGCTTCCAACACCTCCAAGAAGCCTCATCTCGTTTTCGGTGCTACTCCAGCAGATGGCCACACGAACCCTCTTTTGCGGATTGCAGAAGAGCTCATCCACCGCGGCTTCGAAGTCACTTTCATCGGCGGTATCGATTTCGAGGACGCCATAAATGGCATCGGGGCCAAGCATGTGTCGTTGCCAGTTCTGCTTACACCCAAGGAAGAGGCAGAGCGTAATGCGATTCCTGTGGGACTGCCCAGGCTACTCTATGATATGAAGCATGTCTTCATTGATCAGACACCCCATCGCTGGAAGGTCACAAAGCAAGTCCTTGAGGATATTCGTGTCCAGGACCCTGACCGGGAGGTGGTGCTCGTCCCAGAGACCTTCTTCATGGGCGTCAACCCCCTCTCTCTTGGTGCACCTCTACCAAAGGGCTACATCACCCGGCCCAAGGTTGTCAACCTGCATGTTGTTCCTTACACTGCCACCAGCATCGATACCGGCCCTATGGGTCCTGGTCTTCCTCCAGATTCATCTGAGTCTGGGCGTGCGCGGAACCAGTTCATTAACCAGATGATGGTAGCTGGACCCTTGGCTGAAATCATCGCCTACCAGGATGAGATGCTCAAGGAGCTTGGCACTACCGAGCTACTTGAGCCGCAAGTTCCTTGTCACCACTGGCTCCTCATGCATGATGTGACTCTTCAAATGTGTCCTCCCAGCCTTGAGTATCCTCGTTCTGATATGCCCTCAAACGTCAAGTTTGCTGGCTGCTTGGCTCCCAAGCCGGTCCCTGACAACTTTGTCTACCCTTCTTGGTGGGAGGACGTGAAGCGAGGAGACCGCCGTATCATCGCTGTTACGCAGGGTACTGTTGCTCGCGAGTACTCTGACCTTCTCATCCCCACGATTCAAGGCCTTTCCGACCGCGATGACCTCCTCGTTGTAGCGATACTCGGCAAGAAGGGCGCTGTCCTTCCCGCCGACGTGGCGATTCCCTCCAACACCCGCGTGATCGATTTCCTCCCCTATGACGTCCTTCTCCCCCACGCCTCGGCATTCGTCATGAATGCCGGCTACGGTGGTTTTCTTCACGGTGTGACCAACGGCGTGCCCTTGGTTCTTGCGGGAGCCTCCGAGGATAAGCCAGAGATTGCAATGCGCGGCGAGTGGAGCGGTGTCGCGGTGAACCTGCGAGCAGGATGCCCTACTCCTGAGCTGGTGAGGGCGGGTGTTGAGCGCGTTTTGGGTGACGATTGCTTCAAGAGGAGGGTTGATGAGATTAGGGCTGAGAATGAGGCGATGAAGGTATTTGACTTTGTGGAGAAGGAGATTCTTGCAGTTGGAGATGTGGAGGCATGAGGTAGAGAAGATTTGGTTTATTCTCATAGAGTTGAGTTACTAGTAATTCATGGCGACCAATTCCACTGCTTCGGTCCGTTGGCGCTATTCCCTCCGTCCCCGACTCCGGTGGAACCGGATCCGGCCCCTTAAATCATGCCGACGGCCCGGAGCACTACCGGGTTTGACAGCATTTCGTTCGGAACTGAGCAACTCTCTTCAAACATTCAACGGAATATTCTTAAAAGATATTGTCTTTTCGCAGATATTGCTTGGCAAAGCATTTCTATCATGGCTACCGATAAAGAGTCGCCTTTGGCTTTCATGGACGTGCTCAGTCCCGCCGTCGCCTATCTACGACCTGATGAATCATCATTATCGACTCCCAAGAACTCGACCACCCGCGATCCTCAGCTCATTATCATTCTGGCCTGGATGGATGCTCGCGATGTTCATATAGCAAAATACATATCTCAACATCGCATTCTCTTTCCAACGTCCCCCATCCTCCTCTTCCGCTCTACTCTTGAGCTTTACATACGACCTGCACTCCGTCGTCGTCTCTTTGCACCTGCTCTACCTGTTCTCCAGTCTCTCGACTCCACAACTGAAAACGGACCCAGCTTCCTTCTTCATATCTTTTCCAATGGTGGTATTAGCTCTACAGTTACGCTGTGGGAGATGTGGGAGGCCACGCTGGGTAGTGAACCGATTCCCCAACACGTGGTGGTGATGGACTCATGTCCTGGTTACTTTAACTGGAAGCGTAACCACCATGTCATCTCACTAGGCTTCCCATCCTTCTTATCGCCTCTGGTTTGGGTGATGTTGGCCTCTGCTTGGCTAGTTTACATCCCGTGGGGGCGCGTAGAACCGCAGGAAGCTAATGCATTGGCGCTCAATACCAAGGAGAGGATCGGTCGAGAGGCGAGAAGGACATACATCTACGGAGACGCTGATCAGTCTGTTGGATGGGAAGATGTTGAATCCCATGCTCGGCAGGCAGAGGGAAAGGGAGCAGCGGTGAGGATGGAGAGGTTCATTGGAGGAGCACACGTTTCGCATATTAGAATCGATGCAGAGAGGTACTGGAATGTGGTTCGGGAGACCTGGGAAGGGAGAGGCAACTGAGTTTGACATTCGTATAAGATAATATTTCAACAGAATGGCCATTATAAACAATGTTAATATATTTTATAATTCGCTTCGTATCATGGCCTCAAAGGGCCTCAATCTCTTGATTATTGTATCATAACTCCCACCCAGTCGCCCTTGTTCCATTATAAAATCCATCAATACTACTCAATAACAATCCCTTTTAAAATGCATCCACCAAAAACGCCCAAAATCGACGCCGTGTCTGTGCATGTATGCCTTGTTCAGGTCCTCTGTTTCTTACCATCACCATTGGTTCCCTCGCGTTCCTCGGCAGCGCCTCGCTTGCCAAGGCTGCTTGGTGTACTTGAAATCTGCTGAAGCGGAATTGTATGCCTGCCGTCGAGATCACCAATACCCTCGTCCTCCTCGTGGCATATGGAGCATTCCTGGTTGAAGCTGTGCTCCTCGACCATGATACCTCGCTCGCATCCTCCGAACCAGCCCATGTTCTTGGCATCAAGACAGGACAGCTCCTGAGTCAGGTCAACCCATGTCTGGGATACGCTGCAGGATGTGCAGCGTCCTCTGAAGACCATCATTCGACACATTGCTGGAGGGATTGGTGATATCTCAGCGATACCACGAGTTTGTAATGTGACTGCTTGAACAGCATCAGCAGTGCGAGAGAAAATCAAGGATCGTGAGACTCACCTGCTTCCAATCTCAATCTCGGGTGGTTGGGAAATTTTGGCCAATGTCTCAGTTAGAGGCGAGGCCGAGAATCGAATCGAATCGGCTTCTTCATCAAGCGAACGCTTTGTAACCGCAGCAAGCCACAATGCAACCTCGCCTGAGGAGAAGGAGGAAGAGGAGAGCAAATATCTGTCGTGGTTTTTGACTGAGAGTGAGTTGCAATGATGGCAGTGAAGCAAATGTCTTTGCGTTGGTTGTTGATGAGCGAGCACCCCAACAACAGATCGACAGAGCCACTTGGCGCTAAAGACAATATGTGATGCCGTCGGCAAAGAAGCAAAGAATTGGAATTGAACTGAATTGATGTCTTTAATGCAAGAGAATCGAGAACAAGGTGAGCATCAATCAACAACGGGGGTACAAGGTGATAGATATTGACCGTCCTTCAAGACCCAACCTTAATTAACGAACGAACGACTCGTTTTACACTTAATCAACGTCACACACAGAGAACCCCCCAAAATGGACAAATCATTGCCTTGGCGCCCAGAAGCCTCTTATGCAGACGAGATCACATCTTGCTATCTATCCCCTTTTCTTTCTTTCATAAAAAAGTGCCAAGTTGCTCTCTGCATAAACGCAACCTCGTATCTCCGGGGCGCAGAAACTGCCACTGCCACTGCCACTGCCACCCATAAAAGGCGACAAGCTTTCGCCACTCACTCACTAGGTTGCTTGAGCCGTTCCCTCTTTTTTACTGTTGATCAAGGCGTCCTTCGCTCTGCGTTCTAGACCTCCTGAGCTGCGGCTTGTCCTATTTCGTAACGTACGTTGTGCGGGACATGCCGTCCATTATACTTTGCGTCCACCGTTGGGCTTTGGCATGACAAGGAGATACGATGTAAATCATTTACTTGTAGCGGAAAGTAACAATACGACATAAAAGGTGAGGCTTCCTAAGACTGGCGCTTCGAAACCAGACACTCAAAACGATCAACAGTATTTGACGTTCCGCAGACAATCCTTCATCTCCACGGCCGCCATCTCGACGTTGTTGCGAGTGACGTTTTGCTGATCCCACTTGAAAGCTGGCGGCTGACTTCCGCCCTGTTCGATGCTATTGGCGCGGTGCCTGGCATGAGCCCAAACTAGCCAAAACTCTGAGATCCTTGCTGTAGATCATAGACTATCAGTATCAGCCCGCTGGAATTCTCGAGACATCCACCGGATCCATGCAAACTGCAGAACCCGTGAGGCGTCATCTCAGGCACGGAACGAATCTTCTACGCGCGTGCATGGAGGCTCTTTGAGTTCCTTCAGCAGAAACAAGCTTCTAGTGGAGGATCCGTTGTTTCATCAAAGGGGTCGCGGACACGGGGCCGTTCCTTGACGGCTGGGGAGTACCGGTCCAATACATTTACGACAAGATTGGCCAAGACTTGTTCGCCAAACTTTCTTGTCGCCATGTCAGGAACTGCGAGTTCATGATTCTAGGGCTAATTGCCCCTTGTGGTTCTTGTATGCGCTGCCTCTGATTACGTGTTTGAGAACGATATATCACTATATCTGATTTTATATCTTCGTTGAATGAAGATTAAAACTGGCCTTCTCAGTATGCTAACCAGCTTCATGTAGCAACGGCAGTTATACAAGAGGCCTTGGTAGTATATGAGCTTGGAGTATCGTAGTCGAAGCAACCTTGGTAACTTATTTAGTAGTCTGTTGTACTTAGGCTCCATGTGTACCCTTTCCTCCCATGGGTCGCCGCGAGTAGCTGTCTATGGTTATAATTGACCTACCCTAGGGGGAATAAAACTTGAGATATCGGTTTAACTAAATGTTAATTTATTTATCCCAAGATATCCAATATAATAGACTAATTATAGTAGAAAATATGTAGATAGTTGATTATAGTTATGTAGGTAGCTCAATGTCCTATGTCTACCTACTTTGGCAGGTGGGTGAATAACGAATGGCCACCTCTTAACCACCTCCTAACCTACTTCCTCTGTCAACATCCATCATTCACAGCTTAGCCCAGTTACCACACATTCGTTACACATCATCGCCATCTTCAATTACTTTCTCCCGCCCTCCCTCAATATGAATACCGGTACTCACGAGTTGCTTCGACAGCTGGAGACCCCAGATGAATCTCGACGTTCGGGCTCTCGCAACCGCCCTTTACGCTAGCATCAGTATCGTTGCTATGTTTGCCGTCGTCCCTTGCACGATGAGCCGTGCCATCCGGAGGAAACTCCTACTTCATTCTTTGTTTCGCCTGAGCGATGCTATTATTGCACCGACAGGATGTCGCACGTCCTTTCCACGGCCCACGAGAGACCTCTGGAACAGTCAGTCGAACTCATGGTGGGAAATTGGCATGATGGAACAGAAAGGGCCCACGTCGAAGCCGGAGCTGATAATGGCGACTCTTCTGACGATGACAACGGACCCTGGACGCGATGGAGGCGAGTAACGGAACTTCGAAGCCGTATCGAGTCCCGGGCAGCCTCTACTTACAGATCTCCATACCCACCACTGACGCGGCCAAGGCGAGGACCCTCCAGCTCCAGTCCTAACGACTCTCAGAGGACAGCCCATAACCGGCCTCCGTCCACGCCCCCAAACAGGATACCAACGCCGCCTGAGTCACAAGTAGTACTGGCATTGTTCGTTTTGAACATTCCCCAAAGTACAACCCATCAAGGACAACCTTCCACAACGCAGGCAACGCCTGTGCTGGCGATCCCACTCCCTCCTGGTCAATCTAGTGCAATATTGCGCTTGTTGAGCAACAGGCAACGAACAAGAAGAAACGCCTGAACACTACACCACTCAGGAAGCAACCCTTTCAGCTAGAATTCAATTCTTGACCACGGGCTTCCCTTCCTGGATGCATGGGGTAACGTTTGCAGCACTGTATCAAGGAAAACGATTATTTGCACAGAGGCATACAGCGTATATCGAGGGAAGAATAGCGTCAAGTTAAGCATCACTTCAATAAAGCGTACTATCAGTTTTCAGTCTGTTTCGATCTGTTGGTGATATCCGCCAGCGCCAGACATCAACGAACAACCGAGTAAATCACTTCAAGACACATGGAAAACATAAAACTGAATAACGTGGAAACCCACGAATGTATAAGGCTAACGAGTTACGGTGGTAATACAATGCAATTCAGTCCAAAACTCCATTTCTCCAATCCCCCTCTCACCAAGAAATACATTCCCTTCCTCATGGCATGCATGCAATGACGAGACACGATTTGGCGTTGAAGCCAGACCTATAAGGTCGTTGATGAAAGCGTAGCGCGTTGGTGCTGACGGCAAATGCGAGCATAACACGCAACATACATGCAGAAACAATGAAACCATTTGCACGACACGATCGACTTCATCCAAAACGTACGAGTTTGTTTGTTTGTTTGGAGGGGTATAAGGATATCAAGAAACAGCTGGCCCATTCCAGGCTGAGCTGCGCGGTACTGGTTCGCAACTCAAGAAACATGTCATGAATTCAGTCGACCGATTCACAGCTCCGTACCACGACAAGTCGCAAATTTCAGGATGTACGTCATACCAATATAGATGAACTGGCATCAGAAATCGGAGATGTCATCAACGCGTTAGTCGTGAGCTGTCAGTCGGTAGATTCACAAGCCTCATGATTGTGAAAGAGCCAGAAGGGCGCGGTCTGCAGGCTTTTGTTTGTAGAAGCATTCAGCATCGGGTCGAGTTATCGGCTAGATGAAGGCGAATGAGGCAAAGGCAGGACAACCATGGACGTCGTTCCCGCTCTTATACCCCAATATTAATGTCGTCAAGGACGGTCGAGTCAAATGATATACGTCATCAAAGTTGAGTCCAAGCAGTTCTCAAGAAACGGAAAAAGAAATGGTGATGTACAGTCGTGGGTCGTATCAACGGGCCATCAGGGCACAAGAGCGTCAAAACATTGGCATGATGTCAATCAAACCAGCATATGGTGCACTTAGTCCGCGGCATTTGCAGATGAGACTCGGTCAAGGTCACCCAAGCACGAGCGTGCAGTCAAGAGACATCACTATGCTCCAGGTGCAGGAGCACCAGCAGGAGGAGTACCTTGTCCGCCTTGCTGCTGTTGGTACATCAAGGACTGATACCATAGAGCGAGGTAGTTTTGGTAGCCACCATCTAGTTTTTGTCAGCTTTGGGTTGTGATAATCGGGGTAAGAGATGCAAGACTTACATTGAGCATATGGATCCGATCCGTCTGATGCTGCTGCAGGTTGGGAAGACTGGTTAGTAGGAGCACTAGGTCCTGACTGTTGACCATAGCTGGGCCTGTCAAGATCTTGATGTCCGCGACCACCGCCTCGTGGACCACTTCCTTTCTGACGCTATGCAAATATTAGCTATACGAACAGGAGGACATGACAGTTAGCTCATCACAACTTACCACTGCGTCCACCTTTTCGTCGATCGCCTGCTTGGCTCGGGCAATACTATCGCGAGAACCAATCAAAGCAATCTCTCTCTGTGTCTCACCTGGACCAGAGGACTGGGCGACATTGATCTTACATCCCGTGGTGTTCTGCATCTCACGGATGGTCTCGCCACCCTTTCCAATAATCATACCTACCGCGTCCGAAGGCACGTAAACAGCATCGTTGATCTTGTCAGGGCCACCAGCACCACCAGCACCACCAGCGCCGCCACCAGCGCCGCCCATATCCCTCTGAGGAGCATCGTGGCGACCGCCAGAAGATGGTGCTCCACCATATGCTCCTCCGCCTAGCTTCTTCACAGGCGGGGGAGCATCTCCCCGGCTATCACTGTCGACGATTTCCATAATAAAGTCCTTGGCACGGGCGGCAGCTTCACGAGTGCCGATAAGATTGACAGGTCGCAATCCATTCACACTCTTGGATTCACCAACAATATTGATATGACAGCCTGAACGCTCTTGGAGATCACGAATAGTTTCACCACCACGACCAATAATCAAACCAACTGTCCTGTCAGGCACCATGATTTGCATATGATCCTCCCCTTCACGGAGAGCCGCTGCGCCACCCTTGTTGGGGTCACGAGGCTTTTCAGGTCGATTGAGGGCGCCCATTCCACTATCTTCAATGATGCGGTTAATGGCTTCCTTCACTTCAGCACGGCGATGTCGGGGACCAGAGATTTTGCACTGTCTAAAAGGACCGCCATCAGTAGCGGCCAAGAACTGGACGCGGCAGTTAGAGTCCGCTTCTATGCGTCGAAGATTCTCTCCCTGTCGGCCAATAATGAGACCAACCAAGCTCGATTCGATCTGAATAGTTTCGGAGTTGTCGTCTCCACCTCTCAAAGGAGACCTCTCGCGTCCATTTCCTCCTCGAGGCGAGAAGTTGCGACCGCGGGGGCCAGGCGAATAAGAACGCTCGCGGTCATAGTTTCGGCCATGCGCGCCGCGATCACCACGTCGTTCGTCTCTGTAAGGGTTCACACCATCGCGAAACTCGTCACGAACAGGTGAGCGCGATCGCGAACGGTTGTAACCTCGATCGGGTCCTCGGGAGTCAGAAGCGTAGACAAGGGGGCGATCGTAAGACGTGACTCCCTTTTCGGCGGCGTAGGCCTTGGCTTGAGCAATCGCATCGGCAATACTCATGGTTCCTGAGTTGACGGGTCGGATCGAGCTTAAGTCGAGGTTTCCACTCGATGCTGGTGCAGGAAGACCGTTGTAACCAGGGGCGCCGTAGCTGCTGGCATTCGGAGGGGGGGGCTGATA